>JAHUYU010002082.1:0-20917 GCA_030439765.1 Tripidium arundinaceum | reverse complement strand
GCAATAAATGTCTTGTAAGTATGTATTCGCTATCTCCCACCTATGAGCTCCAGATAACGAAAGCCTTATTAGAATAGGGTGAGAGAGAAGGCAATGTTACTATGCCTCATACTACAAATACCACATATTTTGAGAGAAGGCATACACCATTAATGCCTTGGTAAGGATCCAGAAATACCACAAAAAGAGAGATTTGAGAGAGTCATACAAGGGATCTCTGAGTTTTATTTGAAAATCTGCAAAAACTCCGGAGCTATAGCTGATCAAAGAGCAAGAGACATGTCGCTTGACTTGACCGTTTTATCCTGCAACAGCTCAAGACTCGAGTGATGGTTAAAAGCCCCATGGTGGAAGGTAAAATGAGTAAGTTATAAGTCTTAATAGTTTACTCTAACCCAGAGATGAGATCTTGTTTGAAAGCATGTGTACCTTTAAGGCATGAAAGCATTGCAACAACTCCTGATCCATCATAGAGCCCATCCTTGCTCAGGGACGAGCAAAAGGTAAGCTTAGGGGAGTTGTTGACGGTCCTTAAGTATCAAAATTAACCGTAAACTAGACATGGAAAAGGACCTATATGCAACCAACATCTAGACTTAGGGTTTTATTTGATAGAATTCCATGAGTTTTGGTGTTTGTCTATTTCTGCAGGGGGTTATCAGAGAATACAGAGGAATGGCCCACATGTCATGATTACATAGAGATATTAAAGCCTGCGGTAATTTTCCGTAAACTATTGGACCAAAGAAGCAACTGGGCCGAGCCGGAGGGCAAGCGGAGCCCAGCCCAGGGCGCCCACCCTAGGGCCTAGGGCGCCCGCCCTGCCCTGGCGGCCAATCACAGCAAGTCTCGCGGATTATGCTCCACCAACCTCAAGGATTAAGGAAAACCGTGCGATCAAGGTCGGTTTGATCCGACGGCTGACGTTCATTTGGAAGGCCTATATAAGCAAGCCCCTGACCCCTGGAGGAGGAGCCCTTTCTCATTATTATTCATTCATCTCAAGAGGAGAAGCCCCTGATCAAGCTCTAGAGCCACCACATCAACTAGATCTCTAGTTTAGAATTAGCTACATAGGATTAGAAACTAGAAGGAGTCAATCTTCGATTGGATTCCGGATCTGTCAAGAGGATTCTTGGTAATTTCTCTATTTGTTCTTCATTGTTCATCTTTGTTCTTCATTATATGAATATGACTTTGCTCTATTTCATTATATTGATTATGACTTTGCTCTATTTCATTATGTACTCAATTATATCGTTCTTAGTTTATCATGATTATATGCTTGGCTTAGTTAGATTGGAATTATATACATGTTTAGGATCGTAGAGCATTTATCCATCAGATCAATGGGTAAATGATAGATATTGTGTAGGCATGGTGCCTATACCGTATTTATCTGCGATTGTACCCTATATGCCGGATCATGAGGTAGTTCGCGGGAATGACATCGCCGTTGAGTCTTATATAGTCCTCCTCCCGTGTATAGGACAAGGAGAGCAGAATTATTACGGGGAAGTGATTGCTATGTTTCTCATCTTCCTTAGTAATCTCACTATGCATGAGCGTAATCTTCTTGTCTTGCAATGATTGCCAAGTATAATTGCACTAATTATGATATGCTAGACTTTATAGTTAGAATGACTTAGGAAATATTCTTGTAGTTCATCCTAGTACCATGCTAATGTCTTGCTAGAATATCTGTTGAGGTGCTTATCATTATTTTATGTGGCTAGTTATGCTGATTAGTTATTTATCTTTTGTCACTATTCATATTTTATCTATATTTATGTGACACTTACCCTGTATTGATTGAGATAGATGAACTTCCTCTATTACACATGCAATGATACTCATTCCTCATTCATTTCCACCACCATCATTAGTAAATCCCTTCCCAGTGGTAAAAATGCCAAACCTATCTCTCATGCCACTTAAGCCAAGTTGTCATCCCCAACATGACATGAGAGACGCGGTATTGAAATATGCAATTGCTCTTCTACTAAATAAATAATTGGGTATCTGCAAGCGCACAGATAATACCGATGTAGCATTTTAACCAGGAGTATTCCAGGTATCATTATTTATATTTTTACCACTGGGAAGGGATTTACTAATGATGGTGGTGGAAATGAATGAGGAATGAGTATCATTGCATGTGTAATAGAGGAAGTTCATCTATCTCAATCAATACAGGGTAAGTGTCACATAAATATAGATAAAATATGAATAGTGACAAAAGATAAATAACTAATCAGCATAACTAGCCACATAAAATAATGATAAGCACCTCAACAGATATTCTAGCAAGACATTAGCATGGTACTAGGATGAACTACAAGAATATTTCCTAAGTCATTCTAACTATAAAGTCTAGCATATCATAATTAGTGCAATTATACTTGGCAATCATTGCAAGACAAGAAGATTACGCTCATGCATAGTGAGATTACTAAGGAAGATGAGAAACATAGCAATCACTTCCCCGTAATAATTCTGCTCTCCTTGTCCTATACACGGGAGGAGGACTATATAAGACTCAACGGCGATGTCATTCCCGCGAACTACCTCATGATCCGGCATATAGGGTACAATCGCAGATAAATACGGTATAGGCACCATGCCTACACAATATCTATCATTTACCCATTGATCTGATGGATAAATGCTCTACGATCCTAAACATGTATATAATTCCAATCTAACTAAGCCAAGCATATAATCATGATAAACTAAGAACGATATAATTGAGTACATAATGAAATAGAGCAAAGTCATAATCAATATAATGAAATAGAGCAAAGTCATATTCATATAATGAAGAACAAAGATGAACAATGAAGAACAAATAGAGAAATTACCAAGAATCCTCTTGACAGATCCGGAATCCAATCGAAGATTGACTCCTTCTAGTTTCTAATCCTATGTAGCTAATTCTAAACTAGAGATCTAGTTGATGTGGTGGCTCTAGAGCTTGATCAGGGGCTTCTCCTCTTGAGATGAATGAATAATAATGAGAAAGGGCTCCTCCTCCAGGGGTCAGGGGCTTGCTTATATAGGCCTTCCAAATGAACGTCAGCCGTCGGATCAAACCGACCTTGATCGCACGGTTTTCCTTAATCCTTGAGGTTGGTGGAGCATAATCCGCGAGACTTGCTGTGATTGGCCGCCAGGGCAGGGCGGGCGCCCTAGGCCCTAGGGTGGGCGCCCTGGGCTGGGCTCCGCTTGCCCTCCGGCTCGGCCCAGTTGCTTCTTTGGTCCAATAGTTTACGGAAAATTACCGCAGGCTTTAATATCTCTATGTAATCATGACATGTGGGCCATTCCTCTGTATTCTCTGATAACCCCCTGCAGAAATAGACAAACACCAAAACTCATGGAATTCTATCAAATAAAACCCTAAGTCTAGATGTTGGTTGCATATAGGTCCTTTTCCATGTCTAGTTTACGGTTAATTTTGATACTTAAGGACCGTCAACAACTCCCCTAAGCTTACCTTTTGCTCGTCCCTGAGCAAGGATGGGCTCTATGATGGATCAGGAGTTGTTGCAATGCTTTCATGCCTTAAAGGTACACATGCTTTCAAACAAGATCTCATCTCTGGGTTAGAGTAAACTATTAAGACTTATAACTTACTCATTTTACCTTCCACCATGGGGCTTTTAACCATCACTCGAGTCTTGAGCTGTTGCAGGATAAAACGGTCAAGTCAAGCGACATGTCTCTTGCTCTTTGATCAGCTATAGCTCCGGAGTTTTTGCAGATTTTCAAATAAAACTCAGAGATCCCTTGTATGACTCTCTCAAATCTCTCTTTTGTGGTATTTCTGGATCCTTACCAAGGCATTAATGGTGTATGCCTTCTCTCAAAATATGTGGTATTTGTAGTATGAGGCATAGTAACATTGCCTTCTCTCTCACCCTATTCTAATAAGGCTTTCGTTATCTGGAGCTCATAGGTGGGAGATAGCGAATACATACTTACAAGACATTTATTGCATAGTCAAACTATGGATCTAGAGGAACGAGTCATAAAGTCAAATCAAGATGTGCATGTGTGGCGAATGAATGGTGTATGGTGATAATGGTGGTAATGATGAAAACTGTGGTGAAAGTCTAATTCTACTTTTGCCCTTATGAAGGAACACATACCTTTCTTGCACTTTGAAGCTTTTGGGAGGAACTGAGATGCTCGATATATATCTTGTACCCCTAATTCTACTGTTGGACACTTGTCCATTTTTACCTCTCGTCTCACTTTTTTTTTCTTTTTCGAGGTTGGCGGGCACTTGCCCATTTTTATTTCCTCGTCATATTTCTCTTCTTTTTTTTAGAGCACTCATCCTCCTGAAATGACATAGCAAGAGGTAGCAACAGTTATAACTTGAGCATTTATTTCACAGGGAACAACAGGGATAGGAGAATATTTTTGGCCATTCTCTCCCAGATTAGGAGTAGAATAATTTTTGGTGAATCTGGAGATGGAAATGGATGTATGTGGATGTAGATGCGTACTTCCAGGATAGAAGAAGCATATGTAAGTGGAGTGTACGTGAATCTTGATTTTAACCACATGACAAGCTCCTAAGGGTCTACACAGCTTGACCACACTCAATGTTCATAAGCAGTAAAAAGTATATGTATGGTTTCCTTAATCTAATAAGCATGTATATATGGCTGTGGTAGGATTTTAAACTCTCATGTCATACAGGAACTCATCATGCAACATTTTTATATATTTTCAAAGATAAAATTCTCCAGAATTCTAGCATCTCTAGGAACATATAAATAGCAGCTCAACCTTCCCATCATATCCATTAACAACTTAGACTTTAGATCAGGTACTTACTCCCACAAGTTCAGGTTTAGAGCAAATTTTAAATTATAACAGTTATGCCTAAACTTGAGAGAGAGCTCATGTTTAAAAAACTAGGTACTTGAAAGGAATTACGACAGAGCAACTATTCATCATTTCCATGTAAGAGTTCATCATTGAGGTTCATTTTAGCATAGCTACTTTATTTTCTCTTATTGTTCCTCCTATTTATTTATTAGCAAAACTAAGCAAAGATATATTATATATAAGCAGAAAATATTTATTTGGGTTTTCATGATTATGCATCTTTTTATTATTTTAACAAAGTATAGGTATAAATGTCAATAAAAATACTTAGCTGGATATGTGGGGGTGCTCTCCCCAAGCTGGATTTTGACGTAATTTCTTCTGATGTAGCTAGCAGGTGGCAGAGGTGTATTTGTTTGTCGGAGTGGTTGCCGAGGCAGCACCCTGACAGCGAGTAGGATGTCCTTCGTCTGCTAGTCTCCTTTATCCTTGAATTCTGTGGAGCTCAAATAGACAACAAAGCTTGTGGAACTGGTTAAGTGTCAGTCATAAATCTCTAGCCTTGATTATATTGGGCTTCCTCTAATAAATATTATTTAGCAGGATCATAAACTTATTATTTTTTATATTTTATATATCTTATATATTTTTATTTTTTAACACAAAAATATATTTATTTTATTTTTATGCCACCACAGCGAATGTACTTATGGGTTTTACGCCACGAGCGTACTCACATGGGGCTTAACATTTTTAGACATTTTTATTTTGTTTTAAGACAGTGTAAACATGACTAACTAAACATGCTATTTAAGGAAAGTAAATAATTAAAGGAAAAAGGATAACTACCAAGTTTTACCTCTTGACACGGTGTTCAGTGGTTTAAGTCCTCCGAACGGGACTCCTTGTGTCTTCAGTTGTCCCGGGGTTCATTGGATGGCGTAGACGGTGGTTCCGGTGGCGCCTCTTCTTCTGCTATAATTTCTTTTTCTCTCCATACTTGGTTCGGTGCTATAACCTCCTCAGGACAAACCTGTTCAGAATATCTATCTCCATACCTTGACACTTCTCCTTCATAGTCCGCCCATCCGTCCTTGATGATTTGCCTCCTCTGGTTGCGGTAGCAACGTCTTCTTCTTGTTCTAGTCTGCTTAGATTCTTCAAATATATAGTTAGGATCACTAAAGTAACGACGTACCTTCTCAGAGGGGAAGTGTAAGTGGACTTCTCCTGTCCCGATGTAGATGATGGCTTGGTGGTGCTTAGGAACGGTCTTCCAAGGATGATAGGTGGATCATAATCTTCTCTTCCCATGTCAACGACTACGAAGTCGGTAGGGATGAAGTGGTTGTCAACTTGGACAGGGACATCTTTTACTATACCTTCAACCATGTGGTGTGTCTGATCTGCCATCTGGAGTTCGGTGTATGTTGGTTCTAGGGGCATTGTGCCATACAGTAACTGGTAGGTGACTTCAGCCATAATGTTGACGCCCGATCCGGTGTCACAGATTGCTCTCTGAAAGGAGTATCCATTGATTGTGCATTCAATGCTCGGGACACCAGGGTCGTCTTTCTTGATCAGGTAAGGGGACTTGAGTTTGTGATATTGATCATTGTGAATTGCAGTGACCATCTTGGCTGATTCTGTCCATACTTGCTGCTTGTTCTTGTTCTGCTTGTTCCTTCTGTTGGTCATCTTCCTTGGCTCATATTGGGGTTGTTCTTGGATTTGTGCAGTTTTGTTCCTGAAGGAAAATGTCTCCTTCTTTCCCTTGATGACGAAGTTGATCTTGGCAGCACTAGCGAAAATGACAGCTCCAGCAGTGTTAAGGAATGGCCTCCCCAGGATGATGGGTGACCTCTCATCATCGCCGGTCTCTATCACCACGAAGTCTGCTGGAACATATGAGGTACCAATTTGGACACGAATATCTTTTAATATTCCTTTCAGGAAGCACAGTGTACGATCTGCAAGCTACAAACACATGGTTGTATCTGATAAAGGATAATTATAGAATTGATCGTATATTACTCTGGGCATTATGTTGACGCTTGAGCCAAAGTCGCAGAGTGCCTCCGGGAAGTCCATTGCGCCGATGGAGATAGGGATGACTGGGCGTCCTGGATCACCTCTCTTGACTGGCACAGAGTCATTATGCCATCCCTCCTTTGGGGTTACTCCAGTAGTTACCTGCATCAAATATGTCTACAAGATTTGCAGATTCTAATCCTTCCGGTTGTGATGGAATACCAGGGTTAGTGGCAGGAACAGCAGCAGCTATTTGATTCAACTAAGATTCAATCATTTTATTAAAGCTAATTTGATTCTTGATGGCAGTAGAAAAATTATCCATCCTATTATTTATATTTTCTAGCATTTTATCATTGGATGCTAATTTCTTAGACAAGTTATCCATTAGCTTACCTTGATTAGACACTAACTCTCTCAAAGGTGGTAAATTATTATTATAAGAATTATTGTAAGAATTATTACCTTGATAATTACCTGAGTAGTTAGGCCTCTGTTGATTCCAACCTTGATTTTGTTGAGGATGGTAGTAGTAGTAGTTGTTGTTGTTGATGTAGTTCACGTCCTCATGCACCTCAGGACAGCGGTTGCCTGAGTGTCCAGTGTCTCCACACTCCTCACAAGTCATGTGAGAGTCATAGATGTGCATAACTTCTTTCTTGTCTTTAGCTTTTTCATCGAGCCTCTTCATGAGCAGGTGTAGCTTCGCAGACAGCATGTCTACCTCCTTGAGCTGGTGCATACCTCCACCCTTCTTGCGTGTTTGAGTTCTTTCTTCATTCCAACCTTGGTTGGATGCCATCTTCTCCACAAGAGCTGTGGCTTGTGGTATAGTCAGTGATAGGAATGCTCCTCCAGCTGCAGCATCCATCATCTCACGAGTGCTGTTGCTGAGCCCATGGTAAAAAGTTTGCATAAGTAGCCAACTCTCCATTCCATGATGGGGACATTCTAGGATGTAGTCTTGGAAGCGCTCCCATGCTTCTGGAACGGATTCATCGTGTTGTTGCTAAAAACTTGTAATCTTCCCACGGAGAGCATTGGTCTTGCCCATGGGAAAGAACTTAGCCAGAAAATTAGTGGAGCAGAGTGCCCACGTAGTATTCTTCTCCTTAGTTGTGTTGAACCACTGCTTCGCTCTTCCCAATAGTGAGAACGGGAAAAGGCGAAGTAGTATTGCGTCTCTGGGGATGTCCTTGATAGTGAAAGTGCTGCAAATCTCCAGAAAGTGTTGGAGATGAGCACTAGCGTCTTCATGCGCCTTCCCACAGAACTGGCTTGCTTGCACCATGTTGATAAGCCCAGGCTTGAGCTCGAATGTCCGATCAATGTCCGCAGCAGGTCCAGTGCGGATGTTGTCCGTGGTGGGAGCTGAGAACTCACGGATTGACCTGTTCGCCATGGCTTTGAACTCTGGTGTCAAGTTCCGAATAAGACTTTGATGATCTTCTTGATTTGATGGAGCTTCAAGCTGAGATGTTGATGATGATGATGTTGTAACTTTCTTGAGCTTGGCTCTTGTCCTTCTGATTATTGCTTCGGGATTGTCAACAAAATTATCTGGAAGATCAACTCTATTCATACATCACCCTGCATAAAATGAATAAAAATAGCAAAGGCACAGGGGTAAATCTACATGAGAGAATTGATGATTTCCTCAATCTTATTAGTGATGCGAATGATAGCTAATCCTTCCTCATTTATTCTACTATAGTTAATCAACCTTCCCTGGCAACGGCGCCAAAAATGCTTGTTGGGTATTCTTAACGTCATTACCAAAAATGATAACGGCGCCAAAAATGCCAAACCTATCTCTCATGCCACTTAAGCCAAGTTGTCATCCCCAACATGACATGACAGACGCGGTATTGAAATATGCAATTGCTCTTCTACTAAATAAATAATTGGGTATCTGCAAGCGCACAAATAATACCGATGTAGCATTTAATCAGGAGTATTCCAGGTATCGTTATTTATATTTTTACCACTGGGAAGGTTGATTAACTATAGTAGAATAAATGAGGAAGGATTAGCTATCATTCGCATCACTAATAAGATTGAGGAAATCATCAATTCTCTCATGTAGATTTACCCCTGTGCCTTTGCTATTTTTATTCATTTTATGCAGGGTGATGTATGAATAGAGTTGATCTTCCAGATAATTTTGTTGACAATCCCGAAGCAATAATCAGAAGGACAAGAGCCAAGCTCAAGAAAGTTACAACATCATCATCATCAACATCTCAGCTTGAAGCTCCATCAAATCAAGAAGATCATCAAAGTCTTATTCGGAACTTGACACCAGAGTTCAAAGCCATGGCGAACAGGTCAATCCGTGAGTTCTCAGCTCCCACCACGGACAACATCCGCACTGGACCTGCTGCGGACATTGATCGGACATTCGAGCTCAAGCCTGGGCTTATCAACATGGTGCAAGCAAGCCAGTTCTGTGGGAAGGCGCATGAAGACGCTAGTGCTCATCTCCAACACTTTCTGGAGATTTGCAGCACTTTCACTATCAAGGACATCCCCAGAGACGCAATACTACTTCGCCTTTTCCCGTTCTCACTATTGGGAAGAGCGAAGCAGTGGTTCAACACAACTAAGGAGAAGAATACTACGTGGGCACTCTGCTCCACTAATTTTCTGGCTAAGTTCTTTCCCATGGGCAAGACCAATGCTCTCCGTGGGAAGATTACAAGTTTTTAGCAACAACACGATGAATCCGTTCCAGAAGCATGGGAGCGCTTCCAAGACTACATCCTAGAATGTCCCCATCATGGAATGGAGAGTTGGCTACTTATGCAAACTTTTTACCATGGGCTCAGCAACAGCACTCGTGAGATGATGGATGCTGCAGCTGGAGGAGCATTCCTATCACTGACTATACCACAAGCCACAGCTCTTGTGGAGAAGATGGCATCCAACCAAGGTTGGAATGAAGAAAGAACTCAAACACGCAAGAAGGGTGGAGGTATGCACCAGCTCAAGGAGGTAGACATGCTGTCTGCGAAGCTACACCTGCTCATGAAGAGGCTCGATGAAAAGCTAAAGACAAGAAAGAAGTTATGCACATCTATGACTCTCACATGACTTGTGAGGAGTGTGGAGACACTGGACACTCAGGCAACCGCTGTCCTGAGGTGCATGAGGACGTGAACTACATCAACAACAACAACTACTACTACTACCATCCTCAACAAAATCAAGGTTGGAATCAACAGAGGCCTAACTACTCAGGTAATTATCAAGGTAATAATTCTTACAATAATTCTTATAATAATAATTTACCACCTTTGAGAGAGTTAGTGTCTAATCAAGGTAAGCTAATGGATAACTTGTCTAAGAAATTAGCATCCAATGATAAAATGCTAGAAAATATAAATAATAGGATGGATAATTTTTCTACTGCCATCAAGAATCAAATTAGCTTTAATAAAATGATTGAATCTTAGTTGAATCAAATAGCTGCTGCTGTTCCTGCCACTAACCCTGGTATTCCATCACAACCGGAAGGATTAGAATCTGCAAATCTTGTAGACATATTTGATGCAGGTAACTACTGGAGTAACCCCAAAGGAGGATGGCATAATGACTCTGTGCCAGTCAAGAGAGGTGATCCAGGACGCCCAGTCATCCCTATCTCCATCGGCGCAATGGACTTCCCGGAGGCACTCTGCGACTTTGGCTCAAGCGTCAACATAATGCCCAGAGTAATATACGATCAATTCTATAATTATCCTTTATCAGATACAACCATGTGTTTGTAGCTTGCAGATCGTACACTGTGCTTCCTGAAAGGAATATTAAAAGATATTCGTGTCCAAATTGGTACCTCATATGTTCCAGCAGACTTCGTGGTGATAGAGACCGGCGATGATGAGAGGTCACCCATCATCCTGGGGAGGCCATTCCTTAACACTGCTGGAGCTGTCATTTTCGCTAGTGCTGCCAAGATCAACTTCGTCATCAAGGGAAAGAAGGAGACATTTTCCTTCAGGAACAAAACTGCACAAATCCAAGAACAACCCCAATATGAGCCAAGGAAGATGACCAACAGAAGGAACAAGCAGAACAAGAACAAGCAGCAAGTATGGACAGAATCAGCCAAGATGGTCACTGCAATTCACAATGATCAATATCACAAACTCAAGTCCCCTTACCTGATCAAGAAAGACGACCCTGGTGTCCCGAGCATTGAATGCACAATCAATGGATACTCCTTTCAGAGAGCAATCTGTGACACCGGATCGGGCGTCAACATTATGGCTGAAGTCACCTACCAGTTACTGTATGGCACAATGCCCCTAGAACCAACATACACCGAACTCCAGATGGCAGATCAGACACACCACATGGTTGAAGGTATAGTAAAAGATGTCCCTGTCCAAGTTGACAACCACTTCATCCCTACCGACTTCGTAGTCGTTGACATGGGAAGAGAAGATTATGATCCACCTATCATCCTTGGAAGACCGTTCCTAAGCACCACCAAAGCCATCATCTACATCGGGACAGGAGAAGTCCACTTACACTTCCCCTCTGAGAAGGTACGTCGTTACTTTAGTGATCCTAACTATATATTTGAAGAATCTAAGCAGACTAGAACAAGAAGAAGACGTTGCTACCGCAACCAGAGGAGGCAAATCATCAAGGACGGATGGGCGGACTATGAAGGAGAAGTGTCAAGGTATGGAGATAGATATTCTGAACAGGTTTGTCCTGAGGAGGTTATAGCACCGAACCAAGTATGGAGAGAAAAAGAAATTATAGCAGAAGAAGAGGCGCCACCGGAACCACCGTCTACGCCATCCAATGAACCCCGGGACAACTGAAGACACAAGGAGTCCCGTTCGGAGGACTTAAACCACTGAACACCGTGTCAAGAGGTAAAACTTGGTAGTTATCCTTTTTCCTTTAATTATTTACTTTCCTTAAATAGCATGTTTAGTTAGTCATGTTTACACTGTCTTAAAAACAAAATAAAAATGTCTAAAAATGTTAAGCCCCATGTGAGTACGCTCGTGGCGTAAAACCCATAAGTACATTCGCTGTGGTGGCATAAAAATAAAATAAATATATTTTTGTGTTAAAAAATAAAAATATATAAGATATATAAAATATAAAAAATAATAAGTTTATGATCCTGCTAAATAATATTTATTAGAGGAAGCCCAATATAATCAAGGCTAGAGATTTATGACTGACACTTAACCAGTTCCACAAGCTTTGTTGTCTATTTGAGCTCCACAGAATTCAAGGATAAAGGAGACTAGCAGACGAAGGACATCCTACTCGCTGTCAGGGTGCTGCCTCGGCAACCACTCCGACAAACAAATACACCTCTGCCACCTGCTAGCTACATCAGAAGAAATTACGTCAAAATCCAGCTTGGGGAGAGCACCCCCACATATCCAGCTAAGTATTTTTATTGACATTTATACCTATACTTTGTTAAAATAATAAAAAGATGCATAATCATGAAAACCCAAATAAATATTTTCTGCTTATATATAATATATCTTTGCTTAGTTTTGCTAATAAATAAATAGGAGGAACAATAAGAGAAAATAAAGTAGCTATGCTAAAATGAACCTCAATGATGAACTCTTACATGGAAATGATGAATAGTTGCTCTGCCGTAATTCCTTTCAAGTACCTAGTTTTTTAAACATGAGCTCTCTCTCAAGTTTAGGCATAACTGTTATAATTTAAAATTTGCTCTAAACCTGAACTTGTGGGAGTAAGTACCTGATCTAAAGTCTAAGTTGTTAATGGATATGATGGGAAGGTTGAGCTGCTATTTATATGTTCCTAGAGATGCTAGAATTCTGGAGAATTTTATCTTTGAAAATATATAAAAATGTTGCATGATGAGTTCCTGTATGACATGAGAGTTTAAAATCCTACCACAGCCATATATACATGCTTATTAGATTAAGGAAACCATACATATACTTTTTACTGCTTATGAACATTGAGTGTGGTCAAGCTGTGTAGACCCTTAGGAGCTTGTCATGTGGTTAAAATCAAGATTCACGTACACTCCACTTACATATGCTTCTTCTATCCTGGAAGTACGCATCTACATCCACATACATCCATTTCCATCTCCAGATTCACCAAAAATTATTCTACTCCTAATCTGGGAGAGAATGGCCAAAAATATTCTCCTATCCCTGTTGTTCCCTGTGAAATAAATGCTCAAGTTATAACTGTTGCTACCTCTTGCTATGTCATTTCAGGAGGATGAGTGCTCTAAAAAAAAGAAGAGAAATATGACGAGGAAATAAAAATGGGCAAGTGCCCGCCAACCTCGAAAAAGAAAAAAAAAGTGAGACGAGAGGTAAAAATGGATGTATGTGGATGTAGATGCGTACTTCCAGGATAGAAGAAGCATATGTAAGTGGAGTGTACGTGAATCTTGATTTTAACCACATGACAAGCTCCTAAGGGTCTACACAGCTTGACCACACTCAATGTTCATAAGCAGTAAAAAGTATATGTATGGTTTCCTTAATCTAATAAGCATGTATATATGGCTGTGGTAGGATTTTAAACTCTCATGTCATACAGGAACTCATCATGCAACATTTTTATATATTTTCAAAGATAAAATTCTCCAGAATTCTAGCATCTCTAGGAACATATAAATAGCAGCTCAACCTTCCCATCATATCCATTAACAACTTAGACTTTAGATCAGGTACTTACTCCCACAAGTTCAGGTTTAGAGCAAATTTTAAATTATAACAGTTATGCCTAAACTTGAGAGAGAGCTCATGTTTAAAAAACTAGGTACTTGAAAGGAATTACGGCAGAGCAACTATTCATCATTTCCATGTAAGAGTTCATCATTGAGGTTCATTTTAGCATAGCTACTTTATTTTCTCTTATTGTTCCTCCTATTTATTTATTAGCAAAACTAAGCAAAGATATATTATATATAAGCAGAAAATATTTATTTGGGTTTTCATGATTATGCATCTTTTTATTATTTTAACAAAGTATAGGTATAAATGTCAATAAAAATACTTAGCTGGATATGTGGGGGTGCTCTCCCCAAGCTGGATTTTGACGTAATTTCTTCTGATGTAGCTAGCAGGTGGCAGAGGTGTATTTGTTTGTCGGAGTGGTTGCCGAGGCAGCACCCTGACAGCGAGTAGGATGTCCTTCGTCTGCTAGTCTCCTTTATCCTTGAATTCTGTGGAGCTCAAATAGACAACAAAGCTTGTGGAACTGGTTAAGTGTCAGTCATAAATCTCTAGCCTTGATTATATTGGGCTTCCTCTAATAAATATTATTTAGCAGGATCATAAACTTATTATTTTTTATATTTTATATATCTTATATATTTTTATTTTTTTAACACAAAAATATATTTATTTTATTTTTATGCCACCACAGCGAATGTACTTATGGGTTTTACGCCACGAGCGTACTCACATGGGGCTTAACATTTTTAGACATTTTTATTTTGTTTTTAAGACAGTGTAAACATGACTAACTAAACATGCTATTTAAGGAAAGTAAATAATTAAAGGAAAAAGGATAACTACCAAGTTTTACCTCTTGACACGGTGTTCAGTGGTTTAAGTCCTCCGAACGGGACTCCTTGTGTCTTCAGTTGTCCCGGGGTTCATTGGATGGCGTAGACGGTGGTTCCGGTGGCGCCTCTTCTTCTGCTATAATTTCTTTTTCTCTCCATACTTGGTTCGGTGCTATAACCTCCTCAGGACAAACCTGTTCAGAATATCTATCTCCATACCTTGACACTTCTCCTTCATAGTCCGCCCATCCGTCCTTGATGATTTGCCTCCTCTGGTTGCGGTAGCAACGTCTTCTTCTTGTTCTAGTCTGCTTAGATTCTTCAAATATATAGTTAGGATCACTAAAGTAACGACGTACCTTCTCAGAGGGGAAGTGTAAGTGGACTTCTCCTGTCCCGATGTAGATGATGGCTTTGGTGGTGCTTAGGAACGGTCTTCCAAGGATGATAGGTGGATCATAATCTTCTCTTCCCATGTCAACGACTACGAAGTCGGTAGGGATGAAGTGGTTGTCAACTTGGACAGGGACATCTTTTACTATACCTTCAACCATGTGGTGTGTCTGATCTGCCATCTGGAGTTCGGTGTATGTTGGTTCTAGGGGCATTGTGCCATACAGTAACTGGTAGGTGACTTCAGCCATAATGTTGACGCCCGATCCGGTGTCACAGATTGCTCTCTGAAAGGAGTATCCATTGATTGTGCATTCAATGCTCGGGACACCAGGGTCGTCTTTCTTGATCAGGTAAGGGGACTTGAGTTTGTGATATTGATCATTGTGAATTGCAGTGACCATCTTGGCTGATTCTGTCCATACTTGCTGCTTGTTCTTGTTCTGCTTGTTCCTTCTGTTGGTCATCTTCCTTGGCTCATATTGGGGTTGTTCTTGGATTTGTGCAGTTTTGTTCCTGAAGGAAAATGTCTCCTTCTTTCCCTTGATGACGAAGTTGATCTTGGCAGCACTAGCGAAAATGACAGCTCCAGCAGTGTTAAGGAATGGCCTCCCCAGGATGATGGGTGACCTCTCATCATCGCCGGTCTCTATCACCACGAAGTCTGCTGGAACATATGAGGTACCAATTTGGACACGAATATCTTTTAATATTCCTTTCAGGAAGCACAGTGTACGATCTGCAAGCTACAAACACATGGTTGTATCTGATAAAGGATAATTATAGAATTGATCGTATATTACTCTGGGCATTATGTTGACGCTTGAGCCAAAGTCGCAGAGTGCCTCCGGGAAGTCCATTGCGCCGATGGAGATAGGGATGACTGGGCGTCCTGGATCACCTCTCTTGACTGGCACAGAGTCATTATGCCATCCTCCTTTGGGGTTACTCCAGTAGTTACCTGCATCAAATATGTCTACAAGATTTGCAGATTCTAATCCTTCCGGTTGTGATGGAATACCAGGGTTAGTGGCAGGAACAGCAGCAAGTATGGACAGAATCAGCCAAGATGGTCACTGCAATTCACAATGATCAATATCACAAACTCAAGTCCCCTTACCTGATCAAGAAAGACGACCCTGGTGTCCCGAGCATTGAATGCACAATCAATGGATACTCCTTTCAGAGAGCAATCTGTGACACCGGATCGGGCGTCAACATTATGGCTGAAGTCACCTACCAGTTACTGTATGGCACAATGCCCCTAGAACCAACATACACCGAACTCCAGATGGCAGATCAGACACACCACATGGTTGAAGGTATAGTAAAAGATGTCCCTGTCCAAGTTGACAACCACTTCATCCCTACCGACTTCGTAGTCGTTGACATGGGAAGAGAAGATTATGATCCACCTATCATCCTTGGAAGACCGTTCCTAAGCACCACCAAAGCCATCATCTACATCGGGACAGGAGAAGTCCACTTACACTTCCCCTCTGAGAAGGTACGTCGTTACTTTAGTGATCCTAACTATATATTTGAAGAATCTAAGCAGACTAGAACAAGAAGAAGACGTTGCTACCGCAACCAGAGGAGGCAAATCATCAAGGACGGATGGGCGGACTATGAAGGAGAAGTGTCAAGGTATGGAGATAGATATTCTGAACAGGTTTGTCCTGAGGAGGTTATAGCACCGAACCAAGTATGGAGAGAAAAAGAAATTATAGCAGAAGAAGAGGCGCCACCGGAACCACCGTCTACGCCATCCAATGAACCCCGGGACAACTGAAGACACAAGGAGTCCCGTTCGGAGGACT
Organism: Tripidium arundinaceum; assembly: GCA_030439765.1. Classification (NCBI taxonomy): domain Eukaryota; kingdom Viridiplantae; phylum Streptophyta; class Magnoliopsida; order Poales; family Poaceae; genus Tripidium; species Tripidium arundinaceum. The sequence goes on along the minus strand of JAHUYU010002082.1, from coordinate 4,282 downwards.
TAAACCACTGAACACCGTGTCAAGAGGTAAAACTTGGTAGTTATCCTTTTTCCTTTAATTATTTACTTTCCTTAAATAGCATGTTTAGTTAGTCATGTTTACACTGTCTTAAAAACAAAATAAAAATGTCTAAAAATGTTAAGCCCCATGTGAGTACGCTCGTGGCGTAAAACCCATAAGTACATTCGCTGTGGTGGCATAAAAATAAAATAAATATATTTTTGTGTTAAAAAATAAAAATATATAAGATATATAAAATATAAAAAATAATAAGTTTATGATCCTGCTAAATAATATTTATTAGAGGAAGCCCAATATAATCAAGGCTAGAGATTTATGACTGACACTTAACCAGTTCCACAAGCTTTGTTGTCTATTTGAGCTCCACAGAATTCAAGGATAAAGGAGACTAGCAGACGAAGGACATCCTACTCGCTGTCAGGGTGCTGCCTCGGCAACCACTCCGACAAACAAATACACCTCTGCCACCTGCTAGCTACATCAGAAGAAATTACGTCAAAATCCAGCTTGGGGAGAGCACCCCCACATATCCAGCTAAGTATTTTTATTGACATTTATACCTATACTTTGTTAAAATAATAAAAAGATGCATAATCATGAAAACCCAAATAAATATTTTCTGCTTATATATAATATATCTTTGCTTAGTTTTGCTAATAAATAAATAGGAGGAACAATAAGAGAAAATAAAGTAGCTATGCTAAAATGAACCTCAATGATGAACTCTTACATGGAAATGATGAATAGTTGCTCTGCCGTAATTCCTTTCAAGTACCTAGTTTTTTAAACATGAGCTCTCTCTCAAGTTTAGGCATAACTGTTATAATTTAAAATTTGCTCTAAACCTGAACTTGTGGGAGTAAGTACCTGATCTAAAGTCTAAGTTGTTAATGGATATGATGGGAAGGTTGAGCTGCTATTTATATGTTCCTAGAGATGCTAGAATTCTGGAGAATTTTATCTTTGAAAATATATAAAAATGTTGCATGATGAGTTCCTGTATGACATGAGAGTTTAAAATCCTACCACAGCCATATATACATGCTTATTAGATTAAGGAAACCATACATATACTTTTTACTGCTTATGAACATTGAGTGTGGTCAAGCTGTGTAGACCCTTAGGAGCTTGTCATGTGGTTAAAATCAAGATTCACGTACACTCCACTTACATATGCTTCTTCTATCCTGGAAGTACGCATCTACATCCACATACATCCATTTTTACCTCTCGTCTCACTTTTTTTTTCTTTTTCGAGGTTGGCGGGCACTTGCCCATTTTTATTTCCTCGTCATATTTCTCTTCTTTTTTTTAGAGCACTCATCCTCCTGAAATGACATAGCAAGAGGTAGCAACAGTTATAACTTGAGCATTTATTTCACAGGGAACAACAGGGATAGGAGAATATTTTTGGCCATTCTCTCCCAGATTAGGAGTAGAATAATTTTTGGTGAATCTGGAGATGGAAATGGATGTATGTGGATGTAGATGCGTACTTCCAGGATAGAAGAAGCATATGTAAGTGGAGTGTACGTGAATCTTGATTTTAACCACATGACAAGCTCCTAAGGGTCTACACAGCTTGACCACACTCAATGTTCATAAGCAGTAAAAAGTATATGTATGGTTTCCTTAATCTAATAAGCATGTATATATGGCTGTGGTAGGATTTTAAACTCTCATGTCATACAGGAACTCATCATGCAACATTTTTATATATTTTCAAAGATAAAATTCTCCAGAATTCTAGCATCTCTAGGAACATATAAATAGCAGCTCAACCTTCCCATCATATCCATTAACAACTTAGACTTTAGATCAGGTACTTACTCCCACAAGTTCAGGTTTAGAGCAAATTTTAAATTATAACAGTTATGCCTAAACTTGAGAGAGAGCTCATGTTTAAAAAACTAGGTACTTGAAAGGAATTACGGCAGAGCAACTATTCATCATTTCCATGTAAGAGTTCATCATTGAGGTTCATTTTAGCATAGCTACTTTATTTTCTCTTATTGTTCCTCCTATTTATTTATTAGCAAAACTAAGCAAAGATATATTATATATAAGCAGAAAATATTTATTTGGGTTTTCATGATTATGCATCTTTTTATTATTTTAACAAAGTATAGGTATAAATGTCAATAAAAATACTTAGCTGGATATGTGGGGGTGCTCTCCCCAAGCTGGATTTTGACGTAATTTCTTCTGATGTAGCTAGCAGGTGGCAGAGGTGTATTTGTTTGTCGGAGTGGTTGCCGAGGCAGCACCCTGACAGCGAGTAGGATGTCCTTCGTCTGCTAGTCTCCTTTATCCTTGAATTCTGTGGAGCTCAAATAGACAACAAAGCTTGTGGAACTGGTTAAGTGTCAGTCATAAATCTCTAGCCTTGATTATATTGGGCTTCCTCTAATAAATATTATTTAGCAGGATCATAAACTTATTATTTTTTATATTTTATATATCTTATATATTTTTATTTTTTAACACAAAAATATATTTATTTTATTTTTATGCCACCACAGCGAATGTACTTATGGGTTTTACGCCACGAGCGTACTCACATGGGGCTTAACATTTTTAGACATTTTTATTTTGTTTTTAAGACAGTGTAAACATGACTAACTAAACATGCTATTTAAGGAAAGTAAATAATTAAAGGAAAAAGGATAACTACCAAGTTTTACCTCTTGACACGGTGTTCAGTGGTTTAAGTCCTCCGAACGGGACTCCTTGTGTCTTCAGTTGTCCCGGGGTTCATTGGATGGCGTAGACGGTGGTTCCGGTGGCGCCTCTTCTTCTGCTATAATTTCTTTTTCTCTCCATACTTGGTTCGGTGCTATAACCTCCTCAGGACAAACCTGTTCAGAATATCTATCTCCATACCTTGACACTTCTCCTTCATAGTCCGCCCATCCGTCCTTGATGATTTGCCTCCTCTGGTTGCGGTAGCAACGTCTTCTTCTTGTTCTAGTCTGCTTAGATTCTTCAAATATATAGTTAGGATCACTAAAGTAACGACGTACCTTCTCAGAGGGGAAGTGTAAGTGGACTTCTCCTGTCCCGATGTAGATGATGGCTTTGGTGGTGCTTAGGAACGGTCTTCCAAGGATGATAGGTGGATCATAATCTTCTCTTCCCATGTCAACGACTACGAAGTCGGTAGGGATGAAGTGGTTGTCAACTTGGACAGGGACATCTTTTACTATACCTTCAACCATGTGGTGTGTCTGATCTGCCATCTGGAGTTCGGTGTATGTTGGTTCTAGGGGCATTGTGCCATACAGTAACTGGTAGGTGACTTCAGCCATAATGTTGACGCCCGATCCGGTGTCACAGATTGCTCTCTGAAAGGAGTATCCATTGATTGTGCATTCAATGCTCGGGACACCAGGGTCGTCTTTCTTGATCAGGTAAGGGGACTTGAGTTTGTGATATTGATCATTGTGAATTGCAGTGACCATCTTGGCTGATTCTGTCCATACTTGCTGCTTGTTCTTGTTCTGCTTGTTCCTTCTGTTGGTCATCTTCCTTGGCTCATATTGGGGTTGTTCTTGGATTTGTGCAGTTTTGTTCCTGAAGGAAAATGTCTCCTTCTTTCCCTTGATGACGAAGTTGATCTTGGCAGCACTAGCGAAAATGACAGCTCCAGCAGTGTTAAGGAATGGCCTCCCCAGGATGATGGGTGACCTCTCATCATCGCCGGTCTCTATCACCACGAAGTCTGCTGGAACATATGAGGTACCAATTTGGACACGAATATCTTTTAATATTCCTTTCAGGAAGCACAGTGTACGATCTGCAAGCTACAAACACATGGTTGTATCTGATAAAGGATAATTATAGAATTGATCGTATATTACTCTGGGCATTATGTTGACGCTTGAGCCAAAGTCGCAGAGTGCCTCCGGGAAGTCCATTGCGCCGATGGAGATAGGGATGACTGGGCGTCCTGGATCACCTCTCTTGACTGGCACAGAGTCATTATGCCATCCTCCTTTGGGGTTACTCCAGTAGTTACCTGCATCAAATATGTCTACAAGATTTGCAGATTCTAATCCTTCCGGTTGTGATGGAATACCAGGGTTAGTGGCAGGAACAGCAGCAGCTATTTGATTCAACTAAGATTCAATCATTTTATTAAAGCTAATTTGATTCTTGATGGCAGTAGAAAAATTATCCATCCTATTATTTATATTTTTCTAGCATTTTATCATTGGATGCTAATTTCTTACAATAATTCTTATAATAATGAATTTACCAC
>JAHUYU010000554.1:0-20008 GCA_030439765.1 Tripidium arundinaceum | reverse complement strand
CGGCAAAGAGCTACACCTCAAGAGCACCACTCCAATGGGCTTAGGCCCTAGCTAGCTAGAGTTGAGTAACAGGGAGAGATGTGAGGAAGAGCTCGGGAAGCGCCGGACCTGTCGGTGACTCCCCAAACTTGTACCTCGACGAGCACTTGTACCTCAACGGATCCATCCGCTAAGTGAGTGTTCGTGGTTCTTAATGATATTAAGTCTATGTTTAGTTAAGCTTTATTCTTACTTGTTCGCGGGTTCGTCGTCCGTCCCCGTGGCGGATGCTCTAGTAGAGGGCTCCCGATAGAGACGGATCACCCTGTACAACGCTAGAGTAGTAGTCGATAGCGTAGACGTGGTGTCTAGGCTAGAGGCTACCTTCGTTTGCCTCGTTCCCCACGGTTGAGGGGTAGGTGGCAGGTGAAGGCCGCCCATCGACTCGGCGATAGAGTCGACGTCGGCGTGCGGGTTGATGGGCATAGATGGAGGAAGTAGGACCAATCGTAGTCCACTCCCATGCACAGGAAGTCCAGGCTCCTGAATCGGACGTGGGAGCCCAGAGTGAAACGAACGTGGTGACCGACCATCCGAAACTTGGTGAAGCAGATCGTAGACGCGCAGAAGGCCCCTACCTGGCGCGCCAACTGTCGGTGTCCTAAAGTGGCGCTCTAGACGAGCCGACTAGTGAACTTGTTTCTGCGCGTCTAGGCCTGGATGGTTGCGCAAAGCGGACACAAGGATGTATACTGGTTCGGGCAAATTGTCCCTACGTTCAGTGAGTGCTGCTGCTCGTGTTACTTTGCACCAGGGTGCTTATAGTAGGGGTTACAAGCGATCGAGAGAGGGGAACGGATCCCAGGTCTCTGGTGTTTCTTACGTTTGAAGGTTTTGGTGGTGGTGAAGTGGAGTTGAAGTGCTCCGTGTGTGTCTCTCTTTTTCCTGAGGTCCATGCCTTCCTTGTATAGTTTGAAGGAGAGGGATGGTATTTACAGCAAAGGTAAGAAAGTGAAAAACAAAAAGGGGCTTCGAGCGCGCGCTGTGTTCCTCCTTATCCAGGATGGGCGGCTGATCCTGTAGCACAAGGACGGTATGGACGTCGAGTCGCGGCCTCTCCGTCCACTGGCGCAACATGCTGTGGTCAGTTTGACTTGCGTAGCATTGCACCGTCGAGGATGGGTGGTGCTTGTGCCTTAACTCCTGCACAGAGGGAGGGAGAGGTAGGCGGACAGTGGACGTGATCCCTGTCACTGCAGAGGCGTGGTTGGAATGACCGGAGTCACATCGTATCGTACCGGGGCCCCCATGCTTGATGTGACCGGAGTCATATCATATCGTACCGGGCCCCCCATATTCTACGTATTGGGGCGAGTCGTGTCCGTTCCATTTATGGAAGTAGGCGGTGCGGCGGGGCTCTAGATGGCTTCCTTCCCCTTGCCCGAGGGCTGCGTGTGTCCTCCGGACGAGGCGGATGTCCTCTGAGAGGGGTCGGGCGAGACGGAAATGTCCCTCCGGGTGTCGGATGTGCCCGAGGCGACTCCCGAGGGCTCGGGCGAGACGGAGATGTCCCTCCGGGGGTCGGATGCGCCCGAGGGCGACGCCCGAGGGCTCGGGCGAGACGGAGACGTCCCTCCGGGGGTCGGATGCGCCTGAGGCGACGCTCGAAGGCTCAGGCGAGGACGGAGATGTTTTGTCCCCTGCCTTTGATTGGGTACCCCTGATATTGATACCCGACACTCTCATTGCTCAAATTTTTGTTTGGTTTGTGGAATGGATTTGATCCGTTACTATCTCATTATTCCTCACAAGCTAATAATTAGTACTAATATGACGAATGAAATTATTTCATCACTAAATTGAGGAATAAATTTATAATACATCACCACATATAGAATAAGATTAATTCCATGAATCAAACACTTGACAAGTACTAGACTATGCAGACAAAGTATTGTGTTGTCTGTGTGTGCCTTAATCATGGTTCATGGAGTGTGTCACGGGGCAAGCAATATCAGATATGCTGTTGCCTAAATGATTTCGCTGCCTCTCCCACGCATCCAACTCTCCAAGAGTACTCTATAATACCAACTCCTAGCCCCCTCATTTATCTCACAGCACACAAAGAAGAACACGAGCTCTATCCCTCTAGCCAGCGCCTCGCCATAGTTGGTCACCAATCATATCCCTTATCACAATGGCTACTCCCTCTCTCACCCTGCTTTTTCTGTTCCTCTGCTCAGCAATAGTCCTAGCAATTGCTAGCCCCGCTGAAAAAACAGGTCTAGATCCATGCGTGTGTCCCCAAGAGAACAAGATTCGCCTGCATATGTACCTACACCAGTTCCCTGCCTGGCCAAACGTGTCAAAACCCTAACGAAGTAGGTGCGATAGGTTCATCCCAACCTATTGGGTTTGGCACCATGTATGTTCACGACTGGTTTCTAACCATAGGACCCAATCCGAATGAAACGATTGTTGCACGCGCACAAGGCTTTCATCTCCAGGCTGGTCAAACCGCCACTAGTTGGTACACTTCTCAGATTATAGTGTTCCAGGACGGCAGCAGGTAATTAAGATGCATGTTTTCTTGAAATTAAATGCAATGCTCAGACCAGTAATATATAATGTTTGCAAATTGCAGCAATTTCCTTTTTTTTTTGGAGCACATCTATAGATTTGGATGTTATTATTACCCCTGGCCCCACAATATTCAGTTATAGAGAGATTGATTATATAGGAAGATTCATTTACCACGACGGGGATTTCAATTTATTAGACATGTAGGATTGCTCTATAGGTCTTCTTATAGGGTGAACTAAAAAATCCTAAGGCGCATCCCGTTCTGAAGCATGCCTTTATAATGATACTTCCTCCATCAGCAATGATAATCATATTTCATCAGAGAAAAAAAATCAAACTTTATAAATTTAACCGACAATTAATTAGTCAAATTATACACAAGGTTAGAGCATAAAACTTACATCAATAGATTTTTGTTCAAAGTGTCTCTAAGATCATATTGATATTTAGCGATTGACTCTATTTTATACGAGAAATTAGCGGTCAAAATCCACTATACTTGACTTGTCCCTTTGGTCCATATGATTATCATTTCTGAACAGATGGAGTAGCTCTAACTAGTACATCGTGATTTGCAATGTTTACTATAGGTCCTCAAAAAGACACTAGTTTAACCATGTACTAACACTCCATCCCAAATTATAAGTTGTTTTGGCTTTTCTAGTTATATAGCTTGCCTACTGACCTAGATATAGGTTATGTCTAGATACATATGTATCTTAAAAGCCAAGACAGCCTATAATTTGAAATGGATGGAATAACATCTAATTGATAAATCAATGATGAATCGACCGGCCATTTGAAGCCCCTTTTTCAACAAAACGGTGTGTACTACAACATGTGCTAGAGGATGGCAAATAGGGGTGTTAATGGATGTCTGGAAACCTGAAATATATCGGAATCTTTTTCTTGGGTGTTTCTATCCCTAATATGCATCTTTTTATTTAGTTTTTATGTTCATAACAACAAAGTATTAATATAATTGTTATATGGCACTTGTCATGTATGCATGAAATAGTTTTGCAGGATCCACACTCGAAGTGTTAGGGGTCACTCTCCCTCCCAGGCCCTCAGGTGGTCAGTGGTCCATTATGGGTGGCACTGGAACATTTACTAATGCACATGGTAATATCAATTACAATGATATCCAAAGTACCGTAAGCAGCATCACTGATATCGTAAAAGAGCTTGATATTCATATATTCTACACTCCAGAAACATCAACAGAGGTAAGTGCAACTCGCTAGATAATACAGCAGTGTTATACCCATATTTCACTTCTAATAAGTGTCCTTAACCCTTTGCTAAAATAAAATTATTTCCTTAATTTTTTGCTTACCTCTTGTAAACCGCTTCTAAACTTTTTGTTTAATCAATATAGTTAAGCAGAGGAAAAATAAAAAAAGAGAGAATATTTGAGTTGTTGAGTACACATTTTTGTTTTAACAATTGACCTATACCAGCAACCAGCTACTTCAATAGTACTAGAAAGTAGCAGCCTACATATGTGCATGCATGAGCATGTAGTAGGTTACAAACTTAATTTAGGTGCAAACTAGTCATCTCACAATGCCATGTACTACACAGCTGTTCCAGTCTTCCAGAATCCAGAGTATTTGACATCGACCATACATGATTACTGAAGGACCATGGATAATAAACACAAACCGTGTATCGTGTATATATATGTGCAATTTTGTATGATTTGCCTTCATTTTTATTTTATATATACAGGTGCATGATGCAGCAGTTTATTGAAGTGCAACTGGTCAAGCCAGATCAAAATAAATCTCCCACTGGAGAGTTTGCTCTAAAGTACCTGTTAAATTTATAATTTAAAGGACATTTTGTCCATGGAAGCTTGCGATGTGCCCTAACGCTGCTATGTCGCCCATGACTCTCCAATATCGAAGTATTACTGATTTTTTTATGATGATGATGATGATGTGTCGGTAACCATGTAGTAGTGTTTCCGTTTCTATTTCCCATGTATGTGAAATATTGAAATAATACATGGGTTTATATCATAGGACTATGAATCCTTGCTATATCTATAGATCCATGTTCTGTTTGTTTGTTGCTACATATGTAGAATTGAGTGCCTACGTCCTCATTGTCGAGGTCACAAAGGTTGGAGTCTCTTTTGCCTTCTTGCCTCTCCTAAGCAACCACAAAGGTCAACTCGAGTTCTTCACTAGAATTTCAAGGATAATACAAACGTCCTAGAGTTCTCCCACAGATCGGGAGCTCCTAGGCGACACCTAGCCAGCTAGGGGCCAAGCCCTAAGAGTAACAAACACAGCTTGATGAAGAAATCAAGTGCTCAAGCTTTGCTTCGAAGCTTCTCTCACCAAGAGAACCTTTCTCTCAACTCAATCCCTTGCAAGATTTGGATCTAGGAGCAAAGAGGAGAAGAGGAGAGGACACTGAATGCTAGGGAGGTGTTTTGTCTGAAGGTTGGTCACAATGAACAGAATGAGTAACGGTTAGAAGTGAGTGAGTGTGATATTTATACCTCAAGGCAATTCTAGCCGTTTTAGAGTGACGTTGTAAGTTCCGACACTTGGTGTCGGAAGTTTCGATACCTAGGGATTTCGTATGATGAATAGTACAAACATAGTTGACTAGCTATGCACGGCAGTCCTCGGAACGTCTAACAACTATGATACTTTCGACAATCGGTAGTTGCAACTTACTTTCGACGGCTGAAAGGTTGAGCTACGCAAGAAGCAATTGCCGGAACTTCCGGCGCCTATCGGAACTTCCAATGGTCGGAAGCTGCAACCTACTTCCGACAACTTCTAGACTAGGCTGAGCTAAGGAAACATTGGAACTTCCAACACTTGTTGTACTTCCAACACACCAAACTTTGAAAACAAGCCCAAGGTGCCAGTGTTGTGCTCAAGTCTCTCGATTGATTTTAATTAGGTAGTTAAGCACTCTATCTTCTTAAGACCACATAGATTTGGATCCCTCTTACTAGTACGGCGATTCCTAAACTCAAATTGTAAATTATAAAGTGAATTTAAACCACTTGAGTCCGGAAGCCTTTTAAACATCTAATTGCATGGTGCCATTTCATAGAAATCATCCTTTAAATCTTTCAAGGGACTAATAGCTGCAATATCACTCAATAAACACATTAGTCCATAATTTTGATGTCATTAATACACCAAAAACCCACATGGGGGGCAAATGCACTTTCACTGATGTAGGATCACAAGGTGATCGTGATAGAATAGACTAGAGTTGCAGCGCAATAGAGAGAGAGAGAGAGAGGAGGAGGAGGAGGAGGAGGAGGAGGAAAACACCTAATTGACTACTTTTGGGATTCCCAAACCTAGGGTCTCCCCATAAAAAATTTGGATCACCATTCCCAGCCGGGATTGGTGTATATATATGTATATGTGTGTGTGTGTGTGTATGGAGAGAACTCCCTACTTCCACATCAACTAGCAATACAGTGTTAACTGATGCTGCACCTTCCACTTCTACTCATGGACTTAAACATGATCAATTGGACTAATGTTGTTTGTGAAAGGATCTATATAGGCTAGAGGGGAGGTGAATAGCCTATTAAAATTTCTACAAACTCAAAATACTAGGAAAAGTGTGTTAGTGAAAGAGACAATCCTAATAGCCACTACTTTCTTAGCCTAGTCAATACAAAGCAAGTCCCTACACAGTTCTAGTTGCAAGAACAAGCGGTTAAGCACATAACCAAACAAGCAACTAGAGGCAACACTAACTAACTAGAAAGCTAGCAAGACAATGCTACTAACAAAAGAGCAAAGCTAAACTAGCAACTTAACAAGAAAGCTAGATACCACTAAACAAGCTAAGGAGCTAGAGTTACCAAGCAAAAACACAAGCACAAGATATGTAATGTAATTGCAAGTGTTGAGAGAGCAAACCAACGTGGACAAGTGACACAAAGATTTTTCCCGAGGTTTGGTTGCTTGCCAGCAACCTACATCCCCGTTGAGGTGGATCCTTAGGTCACCACTTCACTTAGAAGACGGTAGATCACCAAGGACTTCTCCAAACCTTGATTGCTTTCACTATAGTTACTCTTTGTGAATCTCCCGCGGGGATGAGCACAAAGCCCCTTACAATAGCCAATGATCGGAGGTGGCAACAATCACCAAGAGCTTCTCAACAATCCTCCACAAGCACCAAGCCGGCTAGGTGATACCAATCACCATGAGTAACTGATAGTATCTAAATGGCTAGAGGGGGGGTGAATAGCCTAATAAAAATTCCTTCAATGCACTAGAGCAACTTGTTAGACAATTAAATGGCGGTTAAGCAAACTAAGTGCTCTAGCTCTAATTCACTCCAATCAAGCCTTTCCTACACAATTCTGGTAGCTATTATCTCTAGGTTGATTGCACACAAACACTCAAGCTACAACTATACTAGAGAGCTAGCAAAGAAACAAACTACAACTAGAAACTATTCAACTAACTAAGCAAGCACACAAGCAAGCTCTACACAATTATGCTAGGAATTGAAATGAAAAATGAGAGAGCTTTTACCGAACTAGGCAAGTATCATTCAAGAATACCAAAGAGACAATTGTGACACAAGATATATTCCCGTGGTTTGGTTGCTTGCCAGAAACCTACATACACGTTGTGGAGGATTGTTGAGAAGCTCTTGGGTGATTGTTGCCACCTCCGATCATTGGCTATTGTAAGGGGCTTTGTGCTCATCCCCGCGGGAGATTCACAAAGAGTAACTATAGTGAAAGCAATCAAGGTTTGGAGAAGTCCTTGGTGATCTACCGTCTTCTAAGTGAAGTGGTGACCTAAGGATCCACCTCAACGGGGATGTAGGTTGCTGGCAAGCAACCAAACCTCGGGAAAAATCTTTGTGTCACTTGTCCACGTTGGTTTGCTCTCTCAACACTTGCAATTACATTACATATCTTGTGCTTGTGTTTTTGCTTGGTAACTCTAGCTCCTTAGCTTGTTTAGTGGTATCTAGCTTTCTTGTTAAGTTGCTAGTTTAGCTTTGCTCTTTTGTTAGTAGCATTGTCTTGCTAGCTTTTCTAGTTAGTTAGTGTTGCCTCTAGTTGCTTGTTTGGTTATGTGCTTAACCGCTTGTTCTTGCAACTAGAACTGTGTAGGGACTTGCTTTGTATTGACTAGGCTAAGAAAGTAGTGGCTATTAGGATTGTCTCTTTCACTAACACACTTTTCCTAGTATTTTGAGTTTGTAGAAATTTTAATAGGCTATTCACCTCCCCTCTAGCCTATATAGATCCTTTCACAAACAACATTAGTCCAATTGATCATGTTTAAGTCCATGAGTAGAAGTGGAAGGTGCAGCATCAGTTAACACTGTATTGCTAGTTGATGTGGAAGTAGGGAGTTCTCTCCATACACACACACACACACATATACATATATATACACCAATCCCGGCTGGGAATGGTGATCCAAATTTTTTATGGGGAGACCCTAGGTTTGGGAATCCCAAAAGTAGTCAATTAGGTGTTTTCCTCCTCCTCCTCCTCCTCCTCCTCCTCTCTCTCTCTCTCTCTATTGCGCTGCAACTCTAGTCTATTCTATCACGATCACCTTGTGATCCTACATCAGTGAAAGTGCATTTGCCCCCCATGTGGGTTTTGGTGTATTAATGACATCAAAATTATGGACTAATGTGTTTATTGAGTGATATTGCAGCTATTAGTCCCTTGAAAGATTTAAAGGATGATTTCTATGAAATGGCACCATGCAATTAGATGTTTAAAAGGCTTCCGGACTCAAGTGGTTTAAATTCACTTTATAATTTACAATTTGAGTTTAGGAATCGCCGTACTAGTAAGAGGGATCCAAATCTATGTGGTCTTAAGAAGATAGAGTGCTTAACTACCTAATTAAAATCAATCGAGAGACTTGAGCACAACACTGGCACCTTGGGCTTGTTTTCAAAGTTTGGTGTGTTGGAAGTACCAACAAGTGTTGGAAGTTCCAATGTTTCCTTAGCTCAGCCTAGTCTAGAAGTTGTCGGAAGTAGGTTGCAGCTTCCGACCATTGGAAGTTCCGATAGGCGCCGGAAGTTCCGGCAATTGCTTCTTGCGTAGCTCAACCTTTCAGCCGTCGAAAGTAAGTTGCAACTACCGATTGTCGAAAGTATCGATAGTTGTTAGACGTTCCGAGGACTGCCGTGCATAGCTAGTCAACTATGTTTGTACTATTCATCATACGAAATCCCTAGGTATCGAAACTTCCGACACCAAGTGTCGGAACTTACAACGTCACTCTAAACGGCTAGAATTGCCTTGAGGTATAAATATCACACTCACTCACTTCTAACCGTTACTCATTCTGTTCATTGTGACCAACCTTCAGACAAAACACCTCCCTAGCATTCAGTGTCCTCTCCTCTTCTCCTCTTTGCTCCTAGATCCAAATCTTGCAAGGGATTGAGTTGAGAGAAAGGTTCTTGGTGAGAGAAGCTTCGAAGCAAAGCTTGAGCACTTGATTTCTTCATCAAGCTGTGTTTGTTACTCTTAGGGCTTGGCCCCTAGCTGGCTAGGTGTCGCCTAGGAGCTCCGATCTGTGGGAGAACTCTAGGACGTTTGTATTATCCTTGAAATTCTAGTGAAGAACTCGAGTTGACCTTTGTGGTTGCTTAGGAGAGGCAAGAAGGCAAAAGAGACTCCAACCTTTGTGACCTCGACAATGAGGACGTAGGCACTCAATTCTACATATGTAGCAACAAACAAACAGAACATGGATCTATAGATATAGCAAGGATTCATAGTCCTATGATATAAACCCATGTATTATTTCAATATTTCACATACATGGGAAATAGAAACGGAAACACTACTACATGGTTACCGACACATCATCATCATCATCATAAAAAAAATCAGTAATACTTCGATATTGGAGAGTCATGGGCGACATAGCAGCGTTAGGGCACATCGCAAGCTTCCATGGACAAAATGTCCTTTAAATTATAAATTTAACAGGTACTTTAGAGCAAACTCTCCAGTGGAGATTTATTTTGATCTGGCTTGACCAGTTGCACTTCAATAAACTGCTGCATCATGCACCTGTATATATAAAATAAAAATGAAGGCCAAATCATACAAATTGCACATATATATACACGATACACGGTTTGTGTTTATTATCCATGGTCCCTTCAGTAATCATGTATGGTCGATGTCAAATACTCTGGATTCTGGAAGACTGGAACAGCTGTGTAGTACATGGCATTGTGAGATGACTAGTTTGCACCTAAATTTAAGTTTGTAACCTACTACATGCTCATGCATGCACATATGTAGGCTGCTACTTTCTAGTACTATTGAAGTAGCTGGTTGCTGGTATAGGTCAATTGTAAAACAAAAATGTGTACTCAACAACTCAAATATTCTCTCTTTTTTTTATTTTTCCTCTGCTTAACTATATTGATTAAACAAAAAGTTTAGAAGCGGTTTACAAGAGGTAAGCAAAAAATTAAGGAAATAATTTTATTTTAGCAAAGGGTTAAGGACACTTATTAGAAGTGAAATATGGGTATAACACTGCTGTATTATCTAGCGAGTTGCACTTACCTCTGTTGATGTTTCTGGAGTGTAGAATATATGAATATCAAGCTCTTTTACGATATCAGTGATGCTGCTTACGGTACTTTGGATATCATTGTAATTGATATTACCATGTGCATTAGTAAATGTTCCAGTGCCACCCATAATGGACCACTGACCACCTGAGGGCCTGGGAGGGAGAGTGACCCCTAACACTTCGAGTGTGGATCCTGCAAAACTATTTCATGCATACATGACAAGTGCCATATAACAATTATATTAATAACTTTGTTGTTATGAACATAAAAACTAAATAAAAAGATGCATATTAGGGATAGAAACACCCAAGAAAAAGATTCCGATATATTTCAGGTTTCCAGACATCCATTAACACCCCTATTTGCCATCCTCTAGCACATGTTGTAGTACACACCGTTTTGTTGAAAAAAGGGGCTTCAAATGGCCGGTCGATTCATCATTGATTTATCAATTAGATGTTATTCCATCCATTTCAAATTATAGGCTGTCTTGGCTTTTAAGATACATATGTATCTAGACATAACCTATATCTAGGTCAGTAGGAAAGCTATATAACTAGAAAAGCCAAAACAACTTATAATTTGGGATGGAGTGTTAGTACATGGTTAAACTAGTGTCTTTTTGAGGACCTATAGTAAACATTGCAAATCACGATGTACTAGTTAGAGCTACTCCATCTGTTCAGAAATGATAATCATATGGACCAAAGGACAAGTCAAGTATAGTGGATTTTGACCGCTAATTTCTCGTATAAAATAGAGTCAATCGCTAAAATATCAATATGATCTTAGAGACACTTTGAACAAAAATCTATTGATGTAAGTTTTATGCTCTAACCTTGTGTATAATTTGACTAATTAATTGTCGGTTAAAATTTATAAAGTTTGATTTTTTTTCTCTGATGAAATATGATTATCATTGCTGATGGAGGAAGTATCATATATAAAGGCATGCTTCAGAACGGGATGCGCCTTAGGATTTTTTAGTTCACCCTATAAGAAGACCTATAGAGCAATCCTACATGTCTAATAAATTGAAATCCCCGTCGTGGTAAATGAATCTTCCTATATAATCAATCTCTCTATAACTGAATATTGTGGGGCCAGGGGTAATAATAACATCCAAATCTATAGATGTGCTCCAAAAAAAAAAGGAAATTGCTGCAATTTGCAAACATTATATATTACTGGTCTGAGCATTGCATTTAATTTCAAGAAAACATGCATCTTAATTACCTGCTGCCGTCCTGGAACACTATAATCTGAGAAGTGTACCAACTAGTGGCGGTTTGACCAGCCTGGAGATGAAAGCCTTGTGCGCGTGCAACAATCGTTTCATTCGGATTGGGTCCTATGGTTAGAAACCAGTCGTGAACATACATGGTGCCAAACCCAATAGGTTGGGATGAACCTATCGCACCTACTTCGTTAGGGTTTGACACGTTTGGCCAGGCAGGGAACTGGTGTAGGTACATATGCAGGCGAATCTTGTTCTCTTGGGGACACACGCATGGATCTAGACCTGTTTTTTCAGCGGGGCTAGCAATTGCTAGGACTATTGCTGAGCAGAGGAACAGAAAAAGCAGGGTGAGAGAGGGAGTAGCCATTGTGATAAGGGATATGATTGGTGACCAACTATGGCGAGGCGCTGGCTAGAGGGATAGAGCTCGTGTTCTTCTTTGTGTGCTGTGAGATAAATGAGGGGGCTAGGAGTTGGTATTATAGAGTACTCTTGGAGAGTTGGATGCGTGGGAGAGGCAGCGAAATCATTTAGGCAACAGCATATCTGATATTGCTTGCCCCGTGACACACTCCATGAACCATGATTAAGGCACACACAGACAACACAATACTTTGTCTGCATAGTCTAGTACTTGTCAAGTGTTTGATTCATGGAATTAATCTTATTCTATATGTGGTGATGTATTATAAATTTATTCCTCAATTTTAGTGATGAAATAATTTCATTCGTCATATTAGTACTAATTATTAGCTTGTGAGGAATAATGAGATAGTAACGGATCAAATCCATTCCACAAACCAAACAAAAATTTGAGCAATGAGAGTGTCGGGTATCAATATCAGGGGTACCCAATCAAAGGCAGGGGACAAAACATCTCCGTCTCGCCTGAGCCTTCGAGCGTCGCCTCAGGCGCATCCGACCCCCGGAGGGACGTCTCCGTCTCGCCCGAGCCCTCGGGCGTCGCCTCGGGCGCATCCGACCCCCGGAGGGACATCTCCGTCTCGCCCGAGCCCTCGGGAGTCGCCTCGGGCACATCCGACACCCGGAGGGACATTTCCGTCTCGCCCGACCCCTCTCAGAGGACATCCGCCTCGTCCGGAGGACACACGCAGCCCTCGGGCAAGGGGAAGGAAGCCATCTAGAGCCCCGCCGCACCGCCTACTTCCATAAATGGAACGGACACGACTCGCCCCAATACGTAGAATATGGGGGGCCCGGTACGATATGATATGACTCCGGTCACATCAAGCATGGGGGCCCCGGTACGATACGATGTGACTCCGGTCATTCCAACCACGCCTCTGCAGTGACAGGGATCACGTCCACTGTACCGCCTACCTCTCCCTCCCTCTGTGCAGGAGTTAAGGCACAAGCACCACCCATCCTCGACGGTGCAATGCTACGCAAGTCAAACTGACCACAGCATGTTGCGCCAGTGGACGGAGAGGCCGCGACTCGACGTCCATACCGTCCTTGTGCTACAGGATCAGCCGCCCATCCTGGATAAGGAGGAACACAGCGCGCGCTCGAAGCCCCTTTTTGTTTTTCACTTTCTTACCTTTGCTGTAAATACCATCCCTCTCCTTCAAACTATACAAGGAAGGCATGGACCTCAGGAAAAAGAGAGACACACACGGAGCACTTCAACTCCACTTCACCACCACCAAAACTTCAAACGTAAGAAACACCAGAGACCTGGGATCCGTTCCCTCTCTCGATCGCTTGTAACCCCTACTATAAGCACCCTGGTGCAAAGTAACACGAGCAGCAGCACTCACTGAACGTAGGGACAATTTGCCCGAACCAGTATACATCCTTGTGTCCGCTTTGCGCAACCATCCAGGCCTAGACGCGCAGAAACAAGTTCACTAGTCGGCTCGTCTAGAGCGCCACTTTAGACACCGACAGTTGGCGCGCCAGGTAGGGGCCTTCTGCGCGTCACGATCTGCTTCACCAAGTTTCGGATGGTCGGTCACCACGTTCGTTTCACTCTGGGCTCCCACGTCCGATTCAGGAGCCTGGACTTCCTGTGCATGGGAGAGGTAGGCGGTACAGTGGACGTGATCCCTGTCACTGCAGAGGCGTGGTTGGAATGACCGGAGTCACATCGTATCGTACCGGGGCCCCCATGCTTGATGTGACCGGAGTCATATCATATCGTACCGGGCCCCCCATATTCTACGTATTGGGGCGAGTCGTGTCCGTTCCATTTATGGAAGTAGGCGGTGCGGCGGGGCTCTAGATGGCTTCCTTCCCCTTGCCCGAGGGCTGCGTGTGTCCTCCGGACGAGGCGGATGTCCTCTGAGAGGGGTCGGGCGAGACGGAAATGTCCCTCCGGGTGTCGGATGTGCCCGAGGCGACTCCCGAGGGCTCGGGCGAGACGGAGATGTCCCTCCGGGGGTCGGATGCGCCCGAGGCGACGCCCGAGGGCTCGGGCGAGACGGAGACGTCCCTCCGGGGGTCGGATGCGCCTGAGGCGACGCTCGAAGGCTCAGGCGAGACGGAGATGTTTTGTCCCCTGCCTTTGATTGGGTACCCCTGATATTGATACCCGACACTCTCATTGCTCAAATTTTTGTTTGGTTTGTGGAATGGATTTGATCCGTTACTATCTCATTATTCCTCACAAGCTAATAATTAGTACTAATATGACGAATGAAATTATTTCATCACTAAAATTGAGGAATAAATTTATAATACATCACCACATATAGAATAAGATTAATTCCATGAATCAAACACTTGACAAGTACTAGACTATGCAGACAAAGTATTGTGTTGTCTGTGTGTGCCTTAATCATGGTTCATGGAGTGTGTCACGGGGCAAGCAATATCAGATATGCTGTTGCCTAAATGATTTCGCTGCCTCTCCCACGCATCCAACTCTCCAAGAGTACTCTATAATACCAACTCCTAGCCCCCTCATTTATCTCACAGCACACAAAGAAGAACACGAGCTCTATCCCTCTAGCCAGCGCCTCGCCATAGTTGGTCACCAATCATATCCCTTATCACAATGGCTACTCCCTCTCTCACCCTGCTTTTTCTGTTCCTCTGCTCAGCAATAGTCCTAGCAATTGCTAGCCCCGCTGAAAAAACAGGTCTAGATCCATGCGTGTGTCCCCAAGAGAACAAGATTCGCCTGCATATGTACCTACACCAGTTCCCTGCCTGGCCAAACGTGTCAAACCCTAACGAAGTAGGTGCGATAGGTTCATCCCAACCTATTGGGTTTGGCACCATGTATGTTCACGACTGGTTTCTAACCATAGGACCCAATCCGAATGAAACGATTGTTGCACGCGCACAAGGCTTTCATCTCCAGGCTGGTCAAACCGCCACTAGTTGGTACACTTCTCAGATTATAGTGTTCCAGGACGGCAGCAGGTAATTAAGATGCATGTTTTCTTGAAATTAAATGCAATGCTCAGACCAGTAATATATAATGTTTGCAAATTGCAGCAATTTCCTTTTTTTTTTGGAGCACATCTATAGATTTGGATGTTATTATTACCCCTGGCCCCACAATATTCAGTTATAGAGAGATTGATTATATAGGAAGATTCATTTACCACGACGGGGATTTCAATTTATTAGACATGTAGGATTGCTCTATAGGTCTTCTTATAGGGTGAACTAAAAAATCCTAAGGCGCATCCCGTTCTGAAGCATGCCTTTATATATGATACTTCCTCCATCAGCAATGATAATCATATTTCATCAGAGAAAAAAAATCAAACTTTATAAATTTTAACCGACAATTAATTAGTCAAATTATACACAAGGTTAGAGCATAAAACTTACATCAATAGATTTTTGTTCAAAGTGTCTCTAAGATCATATTGATATTTTAGCGATTGACTCTATTTTATACGAGAAATTAGCGGTCAAAATCCACTATACTTGACTTGTCCTTTGGTCCATATGATTATCATTTCTGAACAGATGGAGTAGCTCTAACTAGTACATCGTGATTTGCAATGTTTACTATAGGTCCTCAAAAAGACACTAGTTTAACCATGTACTAACACTCCATCCCAAATTATAAGTTGTTTTGGCTTTTCTAGTTATATAGCTTTCCTACTGACCTAGATATAGGTTATGTCTAGATACATATGTATCTTAAAAGCCAAGACAGCCTATAATTTGAAATGGATGGAATAACATCTAATTGATAAATCAATGATGAATCGACCGGCCATTTGAAGCCCCTTTTTTCAACAAAACGGTGTGTACTACAACATGTGCTAGAGGATGGCAAATAGGGGTGTTAATGGATGTCTGGAAACCTGAAATATATCGGAATCTTTTTCTTGGGTGTTTCTATCCCTAATATGCATCTTTTTATTTAGTTTTTATGTTCATAACAACAAAGTTATTAATATAATTGTTATATGGCACTTGTCATGTATGCATGAAATAGTTTTGCAGGATCCACACTCGAAGTGTTAGGGGTCACTCTCCCTCCCAGGCCCTCAGGTGGTCAGTGGTCCATTATGGGTGGCACTGGAACATTTACTAATGCACATGGTAATATCAATTACAATGATATCCAAAGTACCGTAAGCAGCATCACTGATATCGTAAAAGAGCTTGATATTCATATATTCTACACTCCAGAAACATCAACAGAGGTAAGTGCAACTCGCTAGATAATACAGCAGTGTTATACCCATATTTCACTTCTAATAAGTGTCCTTAACCCTTTGCTAAAATAAAATTATTTCCTTAATTTTTTGCTTACCTCTTGTAAACCGCTTCTAAACTTTTTGTTTAATCAATATAGTTAAGCAGAGGAAAAATAAAAAAAGAGAGAATATTTGAGTTGTTGAGTACACATTTTTGTTTTACAATTGACCTATACCAGCAACCAGCTACTTCAATAGTACTAGAAAGTAGCAGCCTACATATGTGCATGCATGAGCATGTAGTAGGTTACAAACTTAATTTAGGTGCAAACTAGTCATCTCACAATGCCATGTACTACACAGCTGTTCCAGTCTTCCAGAATCCAGAGTATTTGACATCCTCTAGCACATGTTGTAGTACACACCGTTTTGTTGAAAAAAGGGGCTTCAAATGGCCGGTCGATTCATCATTGATTTATCAATTAGATGTTATTCCATCCATTTCAAATTATAGGCTGTCTTGGCTTTTAAGATACATATGTATCTAGACATAACCTATATCTAGGTCAGTAGGAAAGCTATATAACTAGAAAAGCCAAAACAACTTATAATTTGGGATGGAGTGTTAGTACATGGTTAAACTAGTGTCTTTTTGAGGACCTATAGTAAACATTGCAAATCACGATGTACTAGTTAGAGCTACTCCATCTGTTCAGAAATGATAATCATATGGACCAAAGGACAAGTCAAGTATAGTGGATTTTGACCGCTAATTTCTCGTATAAAATAGAGTCAATCGCTAAAATATCAATATGATCTTAGAGACACTTTGAACAAAAATCTATTGATGTAAGTTTTATGCTCTAACCTTGTGTATAATTTGACTAATTAATTGTCGGTTAAAATTTATAAAGTTTGATTTTTTTTCTCTGATGAAATATGATTATCATTGCTGATGGAGGAAGTATCATATATAAAGGCATGCTTCAGAACGGGATGCGCCTTAGGATTTTTTAGTTCACCCTATAAGAAGACCTATAGAGCAATCCTACATGTCTAATAAATTGAAATCCCCGTCGTGGTAAATGAATCTTCCTATATAATCAATCTCTCTATAACTGAATATTGTGGGGCCAGGGGTAATAATAACATCCAAATCTATAGATGTGCTCCAAAAAAAAAAAGGAAATTGCTGCAATTTGCAAACATTATATATTACTGGTCTGAGCATTGCATTTAATTTCAAGAAAACATGCATCTTAATTACCTGCTGCCGTCCTGGAACACTATAATCTGAGAAGTGTACCAACTAGTGGCGGTTTGACCAGCCTGGAGATGAAAGCCTTGTGCGCGTGCAACAATCGTTTCATTCGGATTGGGTCCTATGGTTAGAAACCAGTCGTGAACATACATGGTGCCAAACCCAATAGGTTGGGATGAACCTATCGCACCTACTTCGTTAGGGTTTGACACGTTTGGCCAGGCAGGGAACTGGTGTAGGTACATATGCAGGCGAATCTTGTTCTCTTGGGGACACACGCATGGATCTAGACCTGTTTTTTCAGCGGGGCTAGCAATTGCTAGGACTATTGCTGAGCAGAGGAACAGAAAAAGCAGGGTGAGAGAGGGAGTAGCCATTGTGATAAGGGATATGATTGGTGACCAACTATGGCGAGGCGCTGGCTAGAGGGATAGAGCTCGTGTTCTTCTTTGTGTGCTGTGAGATAAATGAGGGGGCTAGGAGTTGGTATTATAGAGTACTCTTGGAGAGTTGGATGCGTGGGAGAGGCAGCGAAATCATTTAGGCAACAGCATATCTGATATTGCTTGCCCCGTGACACACTCCATGAACCATGATTAAGGCACACACAGACAACACAATACTTTGTCTGCATAGTCTAGTACTTGTCAAGTGTTTGATTCATGGAATTAATCTTATTCTATATGTGGTGATGTATTATAAATTTATTCCTCAATTTTAGTGATGAAATAATTTCATTCGTCATATTAGTACTAATTATTAGCTTGTGAGGAATAATGAGATAGTAACGGATCAAATCCATTCCACAAACCAAACAAAAATTTGAGCAATGAGAGTGTCGGGTATCAATATCAGGGGTACCCAATCAAAGGCAGGGGACAAAACATCTCCGTCTCGCCTGAGCCTTCGAGCGTCGCCTCAGGCGCATCCGACCCCCGGAGGGACGTCTCCGTCTCGCCCGAGCCCTCGGGCGTCGCCTCGGGCGCATCCGACCCCCGGAGGGACATCTCCGTCTCGCCCGAGCCCTCGGGAGTCGCCTCGGGCACATCCGACACCCGGAGGGACATTTCCGTCTCGCCCGACCCCTCTCAGAGGACATCCGCCTCGTCCGGAGGACACACGCAGCCCTCGGGCAAGGGGAAGGAAGCCATCTAGAGCCCCGCCGCACCGCCTACTTCCATAAATGGAACGGACACGACTCGCCCCAATACGTAGAATATGGGGGGCCCGGTACGATATGATATGACTCCGGTCACATCAAGCATGGGGGCCCCGGTACGATACGATGTGACTCCGGTCATTCCAACCACGCCTCTGCAGTGACAGGGATCACGTCCACTGTACCGCCTACCTCTCCCATGCACAGGAAGTCCAGGCTCCTGAATCGGACGTGGGAGCCCAGAGTGAAACGAACGTGGTGACCGACCATCCGAAACTTGGTGAAGCAGATCGTGACGCGCAGAAGGCCCCTACCTGGCGCGCCAACTGTCGGTGTCTAAAGTGGCGCTCTAGACGAGCCGACTAGTGAACTTGTTTCTGCGCGTCTAGGCCTGGATGGTTGCGCAAAGCGGACACAAGGATGTATACTGGTTCGGGCAAATTGTCCCTACGTTCAGTGAGTGCTGCTGCTCGTGTTACTTTGCACCAGGGTGCTTATAGTAGGGGTTACAAGCGATCGAGAGAGGGAACGGATCCCAGGTCTCTGGTGTTTCTTACGTTTGAAGGTTTTGGTGGTGGTGAAGTGGAGTTGAAGTGCTCCGTGTGTGTCTCTCTTTTTCCTGAGGTCCATGCCTTCCTTGTATAGTTTGAAGGAGAGGGATGGTATTTACAGCAAAGGTAAGAAAGTGAAAAACAAAAAGGGGCTTCGAGCGCGCGCTGTGTTCCTCCTTATCCAGGATGGGCGGCTGATCCTGTAGCACAAGGACGGTATGGACGTCGAGTCGCGGCCTCTCCGTCCACTGGCGCAACATGCTGTGGTCAGTTTGACTTGCGTAGCATTGCACCGTCGAGGATGGGTGGTGCTTGTGCCTTAACTCCTGCACAGAGGGAGGGAGAGGTAGGCGGTACAGTGGACGTGATCCCTGTCACTGCAGAGGCGTGGTTGGAATGACCGGAGTCACATCGTATCGTACCGGGGCCCCCATGCTTGATGTGACCGGAGTCATATCATATCGTACCGGGCCCCCCATATTCTACGTATTGGGGCGAGTCGTGTCCGTTCCATTTATGGAAGTAGGCGGTGCGGCGGGGCTCTAGATGGCTTCCTTCCCCTTGCCCGAGGGCTGCGTGTGTCCTCCGGACGAGGCGGATGTCCTCTGAGAGGGGTCGGGCGAGACGGAAATGTCCCTCCGGGTGTCGGATGTGCCCGAGGCGACTCCCGAGGGCTCGGGCGAGACGGAGATGTCCCTCCGGGGGTCGGATGCGCCCGAGGCGACGCCCGAGGGCTCGGGCGAGACGGAGACGTCCCTCCGGGGGTCGGATGCGCCTGAGGCGACGCTCGAAGGCTCAGGCGAGACGGAGATGTTTTGTCCCCTGCCTTTGATTGGGTACCCCTGATATTGATACCCGACACTCTCATTGCTCAAATTTTTGTTTGGTTTGTGGAATGGATTTGATCCGTTACTATCTCATTATTCCTCACAAGCTAATAATTAGTACTAATATGACGAATGAAATTATTTCATCACTAAAATTGAGGAATAAATTTATAATACATCACCACAA
>JAHUYU010000597.1:0-19713 GCA_030439765.1 Tripidium arundinaceum | reverse complement strand
ATTGACATTTAGGCAGTAGCTGCTGGTCCAAACTCCTTCCGTCATCTGAGAGAGAATAGATAAGAGTAAATTTTTTTTGGAATAGAGGGAAGAGGGTAAGAAATTTTTGTAAAATACTTTTTATGTAAAATACGGGTCCAGAAAGTCTAAGGTCGCGTCCTACGGCCAACTACGGCTCTGATACCACCTGAAGCGCCCTCGGTCATCCGAGAACTCAAATGTGATGCAAATACTAGTCCCAGGAGGCTAGTAACACATTTATTACATCAGATAAGTTTCAGCGCAGTAGTCTCGACAAGCGTGGGCAATGCAGACATGCCACACAGAGAAGTAACCATAACATAACATAGGTCTAGCAGACCCAGAAGACACACTGCTCGCTACACATCTGGCGAACCCTAATGCCACAGGCTTAGTTGGGTGCAAACACGACCTTATTCGTACGCCACTTTAGGGATGAAGTCTGGGCCTTCCTCTGTTCAACAAAGCAAGGGTGAGTACAAAGTACTCAGCAAATCCAACCTTACCCTACGGAATGGGATAACAATATATGCATATGGATATATCAAGGATAAGGCTCGGTTTTATTTGCATAAAGCTATCTTTTTTACACATGCAGGGTTTCATTTTATAAAATACCTTTGCAAAAGATATATATTTTTTATAGATAATAGTATTTTTGAAAAAGGGGGTTTGTCATAATTTTAAGTGTTGCTGAACCCTTTGTTCCCACAACACATGGCAGATAGCCATTCGTTTCCAAAATCACACTCACTCTCATGTTTTCACTCATCCCAACCCATCTAGTTGTTGAAACCAAACTATAACTCGTCCGAGACCGCGGACACGGCTATCCAGATAGATTTTACACTCTGCAGAGGTTGTACACTTTCACCATAAGTAGGGTACCGTAACTTAACACCTTAGTGCAAGCACAGATCCATCAAAGCCATTACCCTCCATAGCCAAGTACTAGCGCTCACCACGGGAACACTAAGGCCACCATCTCATAATAATTTACAGAGCTCTTTATATTTCATATAATACATCAATTCCCACATACATCCCTTAGTGTGGCAGAACTGTCTGAAATAACACACTTTCGGAGGCGCTTGTCTTCCACTAGACACTAAGCACCCCAAAAGTGAGCCAATTCAAGCAGTTCCGTCGAGCACACCTCAAGGAAGAACCCGAAACAATCCACAATTTTACACCCGAGATCCAATAATGAGTACAAGCTTACAACACTTAGTCCATTTCATACAACATAGAGTCTTGAAAATTATTTATTACAATACCAAAGTTTAGAGTGCGATAATTAAACAGCGGAAATTAAAATAAACATCTAGCAGAAGCGATACAAGGATCCGTCTGTGCCCACCAGAAGAATCCTCCACACAAGAGCTACTCCTCAAGCTACACTTGCAACAAGGGTAAATAAACCCTGAGTACACAATGTACTCGCAAGACTTACCCGACTAGAGGGAATATATTTTCCCGACTCTCAAGGATATGATGGGCTGTATGGTTTGCTATTTTCTTTGATTTTGCAGAAAGCATTACTAGTAGTTCATCCTTATGATCAAATTTTATTAGCAGTCAAGATTACTTCATTAACTAACCATTTTAAGTAAGCACCTGTTCTACTTTCAAGCAAGGGTTGAGCAATTAGAATCAATTTCCATCTGTCATATTCCAGTTCTTACTACGGTGCTAGACCATAGCCAAGTCGTACCGTCAGAAACGGCGATTCGCGAATCAATGTAGCCCAGCTGGGTACCCCAAAACACACGCCTCATCTGCACCCCAGGTACAACAAGACCAACCCATTCCACTCCTGTCGAGGGGTCCAGGTCCTCGTCCAAACTTGGACTCCAAGCCCCCAGCACTGCAGGCCCGGCCTCAGTGTGGTGCTTAGACCTCCACCTGTCCCCGCCTCCAATCAGTCGGTCCGGAAAGAGCCGAAACCCACGACAAGAGAGTAACGAGCCTTCCCGCTCCCATAAGCAAGTATGTGCTTAGGATAATAAGTCTATGACCTGACTACCATCCACAACAACGGACGGTCTTCAATAGACACGGACAAGGAAAACAGTGCAACCAAGCTAAGCCCGTGGCCGCGGGACATAACTTGTTACACCCACCAATACCCATACCAAATCCCTGCCCGGTCACCAATTTCTTTCCACCATTTTATCATGAGAGTAATAACAGTATTCACCTACTTGTGAGTAACGACAGGTTACCCACGCTACCGATAAACCTAAGCATAGCAGCTACTCGATCCTGCACTAGTAAGACTCATAGGTAGATAGATACATGCATGTGGTTTTCATATAATTCCTGTAACGTAAATGCACAACATATATATAGATGGTGTTTATCAAAAATAAAGGTTATGCACCGGGGCTTGCCTTGGGCAGACGCGGTGTCAGCAAAGTCAGTTAGCGACTCTTGGGTCTCCTCCTGCACGAGGACCTCCTCCTCGTACTCCTCGACGATCTCCTCGTACTCCTGATCGCCGACAGTCGCGGTCTCCGCTAACTCGTTCACTATATGCATGCAATGATGATGATGTAATAATTCAGTACTTAGGCAACATCAACTCTTAAAATAAGAACACGCTTATCATGCTAACAAACTAGCTCTACTGATAACATACCAACTAAATATCATTTCATTAACAAGAATAGTTTCGCAACTAAATTCTTAAATGATTTAATATGCTTTCAACTAGGGTATGTTAGCTACCTTAATAAATTAGTTATTCAGAGACTTAAAAAAACAGAGAGCATCTAATATTACCATGAGCCTACTGTAAAATTTTCAGGACTAGCACTTCTACCAAAACATCACAAAAAGTCATTCCCTAAATAACCATAATAATAACAAGCACTTTAAAGTAACCCTAAAAGTATTATTGAACTGTATGAACTAATATACTAACAGATATATCAAGAATTTAAAAACCTGACAAACTTTATTTCACAATAAATAAATAAATTCAAATGAGCTCTAAGATGAAGAAAAAATGAATTACAGCTCGGAGAAGGAGATCGACGGGACGAGCTCTCA
The DNA here is from genome assembly GCA_030439765.1 of Tripidium arundinaceum. Lineage (NCBI taxonomy): Eukaryota > Viridiplantae > Streptophyta > Magnoliopsida > Poales > Poaceae > Tripidium > Tripidium arundinaceum. Next base: position 16,638 of record JAHUYU010000597.1, on the reverse strand, counting down.
GCTCAGAGAGAGAGAGACAGGCTAGAGAGGTGAGAGAGCGAGCGGCGCAGAGACGGCAGCAAGCTCGGTTAATTAATTTTTGATTAGCAGAAAAAGTAACGGCGCGATAGCGACGCGTCGTAAGATTTGTGACTAATTAGCTTGCTTAAGGCTAATAAATCGCGATTTGCGCACGACGTGCTGCTCGGGTGAACAATATTTTCTGCGGTGAATAGTAGCGCGACACGTTAATTAATTTTTGATTAGCAGAAAAAGTAACGGCGCGATAGCGACGCGTCGTGAGATTTGTGGCTAATTAGCTTGCTTAAGGCTAATAAATCGCGATTTGCGCATGACGTGCTGCTCGGGTGAACAATATTTTCTGTGGTGAACAGTATTTTCTACGTGCTACAGTGTATGAGCACAGTGTATCTGCGTGCTACAGTATGCGAGCACAATATTTTCTACATGCTACAGTGTACGAACGCAGTGCTTTCTGCGCGCTACAGTGTACGTGCACAGTGTTTTGTGCACGCTGCAGTGTACGAGGAGAGTGTTTTCTTTGCGCTACAGTGCCAACTACAGTTATTCTTCTGAGCTACAGTACATGTGTTGAATTTCTACGCCGTGCGGCGTGTTGGCAGGGCGACGGTGATTTTTGCAGAGCGCGGTCGTCGCCGTGTGCGTGCTGCGCGGGTTAAGTAGGGCTGCAGGTTTTGCAGCGCGCGCCTTGCGCGTTGTTGCGTGGGCTAAGCAGAGCGGTGCGCATGCTGCGCGGCTAAGCAGAGCAGCGAGCCGTGTGCGCATTCTGGGAATTTGGAAGAGGATAAATAGTGAGAGCTCGAGTTGGAGAATATTTGGACAAGGGATAAATTAGAGCTCAAATTAAAAATTAGTTCAACAAAATTAAATTTTTCATTTTACCACATGCAAAAATATATAAATATGATGCTAATGACATGGTTTAGTGTTTTGATTACGACTTAACACCTAGGGTGTTACAGCTCTCTCCCCCTAAAACAAAATATCGTCCCGAGATTTCATATGCCTAGTGTGGGACAAGATAAGAACCAAATTTTTAATTTAATTAACTACCTTGACGAACTAGGAATGAGATAGGGATAATGTTTCAAGATATAACTTTCAAGTTCCCAAGTTGCTTCATCCTCCGAATGATTTTGCCACTGGACCTTATAAAATTTCACCACTTTATTTCTAGTCACTCTTTCTTTTTCGTCCAAAATCTTGACGGGATGCTCAATATAAGAAAGATCAGGTTGAAGAGAAAGTCCTTCAATTTCCACTGCCTCCTCGTTATGTTGGGCCTTACAAAATTTTGGAATGGTGTGGTTCTGTTGCCTACCGTGTTCAACTCCCGGATATTCTGTCAGCGGTCCATAATGTCTTCCATGTTTCCCAGTTGAAAAGGTGTTTACGAGTTCCCGATGAGGCAGTGGAAATTGAAGGACTTTCTCTTCAACCTGATCTTTCTTATATTGAGCATCCCGTCAAGATTTTGGACGAAAAAGAAAGAGTGACTAGAAATAAAGTGGTGAAATTTTATAAGGTCCAGTGGCAAAATCATTCGGAGGATGAAGCAACTTGGGAACTTGAAAGTTATATCTTGAAACATTATCCCTATCTCATTCCTAGTTCGTCAAGGTAGTTAATTAAATTAAAAATTTGGTTCTTATCTTGTCCCACACTAGGCATATGAAATCTCGGGACGATATTTTGTTTTAGGGGGAGAGAGCTGTAACACCCTAGGTGTTAAGTCGTAATCAAAACACTAAACCATGTCATTAGCATCATATTTATATATTTTTGCATGTGGTAAAATGAAAAATTTAATTTTGTTGAACTAATTTTTAATTTGAGCTCTAATTTATCCCTTGTCCAAATATTCTCCAACTCGAGCTCTCACTATTTATCCTCTTCCAAATTCCCAGAATGCGCACACGGCTCGCTGCTCTGCTTAGCCGCGCAGCATGCGCACCGCTCTGCTTAGCCCACGCAACAACGCGCAAGGCGCGCGCTGCAAAACCTGCAGCCCTACTTAACCCGCGCAGCACGCACACGGCGACGACCGCGCTCTGCAAAAATCACCGTCGCCCTGCCAACACGCCGCACGGCGTAGAAATTCAACACATGTACTGTAGCTCAGAAGAATAACTGTAGTTGGCACTGTAGCGCAAAGAAAACACTCTCCTCGTACACTGCAGCGTGCACAAAACACTGTGCACGTACACTGTAGCGCGCAGAAAGCACTGCGTTCGTACACTGTAGCATGTAGAAAATATTGTGCTCGCATACTGTAGCACGCAGATACACTGTGCTCATACACTGTAGCACGTAGAAAATACTGTTCACCACAGAAAATATTGTTCACCCGAGCAGCACGTCATGCGCAAATCGCGATTTATTAGCCTTAAGCAAGCTAATTAGCCACAAATCTCACGACGCGTCGCTATCGCGCCGTTACTTTTTCTGCTAATCAAAAATTAATTAACGTGTCGCGCTACTATTCACCGCAGAAAATATTGTTCACCCGAGCAGCACGTCGTGCGCAAATCGCGATTTATTAGCCTTAAGCAAGCTAATTAGTCACAAATCTTACGACGCGTCGCTATCGCGCCGTTACTTTTTCTGCTAATCAAAAATTAATTAACCGAGCTTGCTGCCGTCTCTGCGCCGCTCGCTCTCTCACCTCTCTAGCCTGTCTCTCTCTCTCTGAGCTGAGAGCTCGTCCCGTCGATCTCCTTCTCCGAGCTGTAATTCATTTTTTCTTCATCTTAGAGCTCATTTGAATTTATTTATTTATTGTGAAATAAAGTTTGTCAGGTTTTTAAATTCTTGATATATCTGTTAGTATATTTAGTTCATACAGTTCAATAATACTTTTAGGGTTACTTTAAAGTGCTTGTTATTATTATGGTTATTTAGGGAATGACTTTTTGTGATGTTTTGGTAGAAGTGCTAGTCCTGAAAATTTTACAGTAGGCTCATGGTAATATTAGATGCTCTCTGTTTTTTTAAGTCTCTGAATAACTAATTTATTAAGGTAGCTAACATACCCTAGTTGAAAGCATATTAAATCATTTAAGAATTTAGTTGCGAAACTATTCTTGTTAATGAAATGATATTTAGTTGGTATGTTATCAGTAGAGCTAGTTTGTTAGCATGATAAGCGTGTTCTTATTTTAAGAGTTGATGTTGCCTAAGTACTGAATTATTACATCATCATCATTGCATGCATATAGTGAACGAGTTAGCGGAGACCGCGACTGTCGGCGATCAGGAGTACGAGGAGATCGTCGAGGAGTACGAGGAGGAGGTCCTCGTGCAGGAGGAGACCCAAGAGTCGCTAACTGACTTTGCTGACACCGCGTCTGCCCAAGGCAAGCCCCGGTGCATAACCTTTATTTTTGATAAACACCATCTATATATATGTTGTGCATTTACGTTACAGGAATTATATGAAAACCACATGCATGTATCTATCTACCTATGAGTCTTACTAGTGCAGGATCGAGTAGCTGCTATGCTTAGGTTTATCGGTAGCGTGGGTAACCTGTCGTTACTCACAAGTAGGTGAATACTGTTATTACTCTCATGATAAAATGGTGGAAAGAAATTGGTGACCGGGCAGGGATTTGGTATGGGTATTGGTGGGTGTAACAAGTTATGTCCCGCGGCCACGGGCTTAGCTTGGTTGCACTGTTTTCCTTGTCCGTGTCTATTGAAGACCGTCCGTTGTTGTGGATGGTAGTCAGGTCATAGACTTATTATCCTAAGCACATACTTGCTTATGGGAGCGGGAAGGCTCGTTACTCTCTTGTCGTGGGTTTCGGCTCTTTCCGGACCGACTGATTGGAGGCGGGGACAGGTGGAGGTCTAAGCACCACACTGAGGCCGGGCCTGCAGTGCTGGGGGCTTGGAGTCCAAGTTTGGACGAGGACCTGGACCCCTCGACAGGAGTGGAATGGGTTGGTCTTGTTGTACCTGGGGTGCAGATGAGGCGTGTGTTTTGGGGTACCCAGCTGGGCTACATTGATTCGCGAATCGCCGTTTCTGACGGTACGACTTGGCTATGGTCTAGCACCGTAGTAAGAACTGGAATATGACAGATGGAAATTGATTCTAATTGCTCAACCCTTGCTTGAAAGTAGAACAGGTGCTTACTTAAAATGGTTAGTTAATGAAGTAATCTTGACTGCTAATAAAATTTGATCATAAGGATGAACTACTAGTAATGCTTTCTGCAAAATCAAAGAAAATAGCAAACCATACAGCCCATCATATCCTTGAGAGTCGGGAAAATATATTCCCTCTAGTCGGGTAAGTCTTGCGAGTACATTGTGTACTCAGGGTTTATTTACCCTTGTTGCAAGTGTAGCTTGAGGAGTAGCTCTTGTGTGGAGGATTCTTCTGGTGGGCACAGACGGATCCTTGTATCGCTTCTGCTAGATGTTTATTTTAATTTCCGCTGTTTAATTATCGCACTCTAAACTTTGGTATTGTAATAAATAATTTTCAAGACTCTATGTTGTATGAAATGGACTAAGTGTTGTAAGCTTGTACTCATTATTGGATCTCGGGTGTAAAATTGTGGATTGTTTCGGGTTCTTCCTTGAGGTGTGCTCGACGGAACTGCTTGAATTGGCTCACTTTTGGGGTGCTTAGTGTCTAGTGGAAGACAAGCGCCTCCGAAAGTGTGTTATTTCAGACAGTTCTGCCACACTAAGGGATGTATGTGGGAATTGATGTATTATATGAAATATAAAGAGCTCTGTAAATTATTATGAGATGGTGGCCTTAGTGTTCCCGTGGTGAGCGCTAGTACTTGGCTATGGAGGGTAATGGCTTTGATGGATCTGTGCTTGCACTAAGGTGTTAAGTTACGGTACCCTACTTATGGTGAAAGTGTACAACCTCTGCAGAGTGTAAAATCTATCTGGATAGCCGTGTCCGCGGTCTCGGACGAGTTATAGTTTGGTTTCAACAACTAGATGGGTTGGGATGAGTGAAAACATGAGAGTGAGTGTGATTTTGGAAACGAATGGCTATCTGCCATGTGTTGTGGGAACAAAGGGTTCAGCAACACTTAAAATTATGACAAACCCCCTTTTTCAAAAATACTATTATCTATAAAAAATATATATCTTTTGCAAAGGTATTTTATAAAATGAAACCCTGCATGTGTAAAAAAGATAGCTTTATGCAAATAAAACCGAGCCTTATCCTTGATATATCCATATGCATATATTGTTATCCCATTCCGTAGGGTAAGGTTGGATTTGCTGAGTACTTTGTACTCACCCTTGCTTTGTTGAACAGAGGAAGGCCCAGACTTCATCCCTAAAGTGGCGTACGAATAAGGTCGTGTTTGCACCCAACTAAGCCTGTGGCATTAGGGTTCGCCAGATGTGTAGCGAGCAGTGTGTCTTCTGGGTCTGCTAGACCTATGTTATGTTATGGTTACTTCTCTGTGTGGCATGTCTGCATTGCCCACGCTTGTCGAGACTACTGCGCTGAAACTTATCTGATGTAATAAATGTGTTACTAGCCTCCTGGGACTAGTATTTGCATCACATTTGAGTTCTCGGATGACCGAGGGCGCTTCAGGTGGTATCAGAGCCGTAGTTGGCCGTAGGACGCGACCTTAGACTTTCTGGACCCGTATTTTACATAAAAAGTATTTTACAAAAATTTCTTACCCTCTTCCCTCTATTCCAAAAAAAATTTACTCTTATCTATTCTCTCTCAGATGACGGAAGGAGTTTGGACCAGCAGCTACTGCCTAAATGTCAATGGCTTTCCCAAGCTCTTGTATGCTACTGTGCAGAGACTTGGAATCAAGGATCACCCAGAATATGAAGGCAGGGAATACGAAGAGCATGAAACCGAGCGGTGTGAAGTTACCGTTTATGTTGGGAAAAGTGAGGACTTCCCTGACATAGCCGAAGCACGGAGTGTGTCTACGACCGGATTTCGGTTCGTAGACACCTATCAAGCTGTTGCCCGCAAAGCCTTGAGGTACCTGTGCCAGATCTACGAGAAGCCCATCGCTCGTACACCCATGAGGTTCTTTCCACCCCAAGAAAAAGACCAGCCAGTTTGGAGGACCCGCATGGAAATCTTGCATGGACGTTATTCACTCGAGGATGACCCAACTGTGGTATTCATGACCACGTACCTGTTTGCCTTGGATGAGCAATACGATAATCAGGCCTCAGAATTGAAGAAGTGCATCCACCGAGCGGAAGAAGCTGAGATCATGGCCAGGAAGCTTCACGTGCAGCTTGCAGAAGCTCAGGCCCAAGTAGCTGCGGCCAAGAGTCGTGAAACTGCCATTGCGGAAGCCTTGAAGGAAGCTAGAGACCTCCACACCCAACAGTTGAAGGATGCCTATCTTGGCACTAGGACCAAGAGAAGAATGCTGGCCCTAGAAGGCCGGGAGCCCGTAATTCTGGAAGGGATCCCAATCACATCCCTCCCAGGAATAGGAAGAAGGATGGACATTGAAGGATCATCAGCTCCCCCACCGACAGAAGCCTCCCATGAAGCCTCAGAGCCAGAGCCTCTCCTCACCCTCACCCAACCACCACCAAAAGATGATGGAGACCCTCCTCTTAGTCTAATAGAAGGGCCACAGAAGGCGGAAGAATGATCGTCCTCTGCACCAAGGGAATGAAGCCGATCGGTCCGAAGAAGTTGAAGATTAGTTGTACCCAGTATCTCCTTTTGCCTTGGGGAAGTGAAGATTACTTCACTTTTATTACCCCAAAGTAGAGGAACCGTATTGTAGCACGCCTATTTTTCTCTATCTGGTGGCATTCCAGGTAGCTCTTCTGGGAACACATCTGGGTATTCTTCAACCACTAGCACTCCTTCTATGGTCTTTGCTTCCAAGTTGAAGACCATTGGGTTAGTTCTAGATCCTTGGGTTTGGCATTTCACCTTAATTCCTTCATGGTTAACCAAGGAAACTTCCTTGGATGCACAACTAATAATTCCCTTGTGTCTTATTAACCAATCCATTCCAGGGATGACATCTATTCCTTTAGAGTTAAGCACTACTCAGTCTCCTAAGAACACTACCCCACTTAAAATGATCCTTACATTTGAACAACCGAGATGACACTTGATGTCGGACCCAGGTGTTCGGGTTATTAGGGGTAACTTTAGTAGTACTGTTGGTATTTTATGCTCCTCAACAAAACTTGATGATATAAATGAATGTGATGCTCCAGAATCAAATAATATTATTGCAAGTACTGAGTGGACTAAGTACTCACCAAGTACCACTCCTGAAGCAGTCTGAGCATCCCGAGCATTGATGTGGTTGACACGGGCTCGACCATAAGACTGTTGAGGTTGCCTCATCATCTGGCTATTGTTGTTGTTGTTGTTGTTGTTGATATTGTTGTTGTTGCGGGGGAAACCACGATTGACTCCAGATACGGCAGGTCTTGGTCCATTAACAATGTTGGACTGAATAGACATTGCTGGGTTGTTCTTATAGGGACAATTGGTGATGTAGTGTCCAGTCTCATGGCAATGGAAGCAAGCCTTGCCATTGTTGGTGACTTGACCAGTGTTGTTCTGTTGAGTTTTGCCAATAGTTTGATTCTGATAAGTTGTCTTGAGCTGATATGATGGCTGAGTCTGGTTAGATGCACTTGCAGGGGAGCGAAACTGCATTGGGGCTTGAGTCCGCTGGCTTGGTTGGCTAAAGGTTTTCAACCTCTGGGATCTAGCTCCTTCCTGAACCTTGTGTTCTAGGAACTTGCGCTTGTTTTATTTCTTCTCTTCAGTCTTGGCTACATCCGTCAGGATAGTACTATTCATCAAGGTGTTGAAGTCTGGATTATAATATATGGGGTCATGAGGGTCCTAAGCTCACGTGTCAGTCCTTCTGTGAACTTTGTCTGCTTCTTGGCATCAGTGTTGACCAATTCTGGGGCATAGCGGGATAACTCAGTGAACTGGAAGATGTATTCACTCAGGGTCTTATTTCCTTGTTTCAAGTTACGAAATTCATTGGCCTTCAGCTTCATGATCCCATCTGGAATGTGATACCGACGAAATTCTTCGACAAATTCTTCCCATGTGATGGTGTTGACATTTTCCACAGCTCCACTATAGGCTTCCCACCAAGAAAGGGCGATTCCTGTCAGCTGGTGACTTGCTAACAGAACTCTGTCCCTTCCATTACAGTGGATTGTGTCCAACTTCCTTTCAATGACTCTGAGCCAATCATCTACCTCCATTGGGTTGTCGGATCCAGCAAAGGTGGGTGGTTTGAGCCTCATAAACTCAGTCATCTTGTCCTGGACTCCTGGTTCACGGTTATTCCTAGGACAGTTCATGCCTTGGGCCAGAGTTTCCAGAAGACGAGTTTGTGTTGCCATGACTGTTGCAAGGTCAATTGGTGGGGAGGAGGAAGGTCGTCTTCTCTATTGTTATTTCCAGTTTGACTCACTTCATCTTCATGGGCCCCATTAACAAATGCATTGGGTTCACTTGCAACTGGACGTTGGGTTTGCCTACTAGCTGCACGGCCATTTGGTTGAGAGCGAGTTGCTGGCTTGGGAGGCATCTGTTGGATGAGATGAGAGAAAAATTGAAAGAAGCACAATCACGACAGAAGAGCTATTCAGATAAAAGAAGAAAGGAGTTAAGTTTTGCAGTTGGAGATTTTGTGTATCTTAAAGTTTCTCCGATTCGAGGGACCCGAAGGTTCCAAGTCAGAGGTAAGCTAGCACCCCGATATATTGGACCATACCAAGTGTTACAAAGGATTGGAGCCGTAGCTTACCGTATTCAGCTACCAGAAGAGATGTCAGATATACACAATGTGTTTCATGTCTCCCAATTGAAGAAATGCCTTAGAGTACCAGAGGAAAAAATATCACCAGATACAGTGGATTTACAGGATGATCTGAGATATCAAGAAGTGCCAATAAAAATCTTAGACACAGTCACCAAGCAGACGAGAACGTCAACAGTCCAAATTTGTCGTGTTCAATGGAGTAGGCACACTGAAGAGAAGAAATAAAACAAGCGCAAGTTCCTAGAACACAAGGTTCAGGAAGGAGCTAGATCCCAGAGGTTGAAAACCTTTAGCCAACCAAGCCAGCGGACTCAAGCCCCAATGCAGTTTCGCTCCCCTGCAAGTGCATCTAACCAGACTCAGCCATCATATCAGCTCAAGACAACTTATCAGAATCAAACTATTGGCAAAACTCAACAGAACAACACTGGTCAAGTCACCAACAATGGCAAGGCTTGCTTCCATTGCCATGAGACTGGACACTACATCACCAATTGTCCCTATAAGAACAACCCAGCAATGTCTATTCAGTCCAACATTGTTAATGGACCAAGACCTGCCGTATCTGGAGTCAATCGTGGTTTCCCCCGCAACAACAACAATATCAACAACAACAACAACAACAACAATAGCCAGATGATGAGGCAACCTCAACAGTCTTATGGTCGAGCCCGTGTCAACCACATCAATGCTCGGGATGCTCAGACTGCTTCAGGAGTGGTACTTGGTGAGTACTTAGTCAACTCAGTACTTGCAATAATATTATTTGATTCTGGAGCATCACATTCATTTATATCATCAAGTTTTGTTGAGGAGCATAAAATACCAACAGTACTACTAAAGTTACCCCTAATAACCCGAACACCTGGGTCCGACATCAAGTGTCATCTCGGTTGTTCAAATGTAAGGATCATTTTAAGTGGGGTAGTGTTCTTAGGAGACTGAGTAGTGCTTAACTCTAAAGGAATAGATGTCATCCCTGGAATGGATTGGTTAATAAGACACAAGGGAATTATTAGTTGTGCATCCAAGGAAGTTTCCTTGGTTAACCATGAAGGAATTAAGGTGAAATGCCAAACCCAAGGATCTAGAACTAACCCAATGGTCTTCAACTTGGAAGCAAAGACCATAGAAGGAGTGCTAGTGGTTGAAGAATACCCAGATGTGTTCCCAGAAGAGCTACCTGGAATGCCACCAGATAGAGATATAGAGTTCATCATTGATCTTATCCCTGGAACTGCTCCTATTGCCAAGAGACCCTACAGAATGGCCCCAACAGAGTTAGCTGAACTGAAAGAGCAAATAAGAGAACTGCAACAAAAAGGTTATATCAGACCTAGTCCTTCACCGTGGGGAGCCCCAGTCTTGTTTGTGAAGAAGAAATATGGAAGTATGAGGATGTGTGTGGATTATAGGTCCCTAAATGAAGTCACCATCAAGAATAAATATCCTCTACCAAGGATAGATGATCTCTTTGACCAGCTTAAAGGAGCCAAGTATTTCTCCAAGATTGATTTGAGATCAGGTTACCACCAGCTCAAGATCAAGGATAGTGATGTCCCCAAGACAGCCTTTGTAACAAGATACGGACAATATGAGTTTACAGTGATGTCCTTTGATTAACCAATGCTCCTGCTTATTTCATGAACCTCATGAATAAGGTGTTCATGGAGGAGTTAGATAAGTTTGTTGTGGTCTTCATTGATGACATACTTATCTACTCTAAGAGTGCTGAAGAACATGCCCAACACCTGAGAGTAGTATTGGAGAAGCTAAGAAGACACAAGTTGTACGCCAAATTCAGCAAGTGTGAATTTTGGCTTGAGAAAGTTGCATTTTTAGGTCATATCCTAACAGCTGAAGGAGTTGCAGTGGACCCTGAGAAAGTGGAAGCTGTCTCTCATTGGCAACAACCTACCAATGTGAGTGAAGTTAGAAGTTTTCTTGGATTAGCCGGATATTATCGGAGGTTTATACAAGGATTTTCCAAAATAGCCAGACCCATGACAAAGCTTCTGAGGAAAGATAAGAAATTCACCTGGACAGAATCATGTGAGAAGAGTTTCCAAGAACTGAAGAAGAGACTGACAACAGCACCGGTGTTAACTTTACCAGACATTCACCAAGATTTCATCATATACTGTGATGCCTCAAGACAGGGTTTGGGATGTGTTCTCATGCAAGGAGGAAAAGTGGTTGCTTATGCATCCCGTCAGCTTAGACCTCATGAGCAAAATTATCCTACCCATGATCTAGAGTTAGCAGCAGTAGTGCATGCTCTCAAGATTTGGAGACACTATCTCATTGGAAACAAGTGTGAAATCTACACGGATCACAAGAGTCTGAAGTACATCTTCCCTCAGGCAGACTTGAACCTAAGGCAAAGAAGATGGTTGGAGTTAATTAAGGACTACAACCTTGAGATTCATTACCACCCAGGCAAGGCAAATGTGGTAGCAGATGCCTTAAGCAGAAAGACATATGCTCAAAACTTAGTGCCCAAGAATACTCACCTACAAGAAGAGATAGCACAGTTGAACATGCATATAGTACGCCAACCTCAAAATGGCAGTTTGAATGTGCAACCAACCCTAGAGGAAGAAATTAAAAAGGCACAACATAAAGATGAAGATCTGATGAAGATTCGTGAACAAACTTGAGAAAATAAAGCCCCATACTTTAGAGTGGATGACAAAGGAACCTTGTGGTATAAAAACAGGATTTGTGTGCCCAAGAAAGGAAGTTTCGAGGGCTAATACTTGATGAAGCTCATAACTCAGCTTACTCCATCCACCCTGGTGCCACTAAAATGTACATGGACCTAAAAGAAAAGTATTGGTGGAATGGCATGAAAAGAGATGTGGCACAATTTGTGGCTCGATGTGATGTTTGCCAGAGAGTTAAGGCAGAGCATCAGAAACCAGCAGGCTTGCTCCAGCCACTACCTATCCCTGTTTGGAAATGGGATGAGATAGGTATGGATTTTGTGAATGGATTACCCAAAACTCAGAAAGGGAATGATTCCATATGGGTAATAGTGGACCGCCTTACCAAGGTTGCTCACTTCATACTAGTACGCACCAACTATGGTGGAGACAGACTAACACAGTTATATGTGGACAACGTTGTCAGATTGCATGGTGTTCCAAGCAGGATTGTATCTGATAGAGGTACTCAATTCACCTCGAAGTTTTGGGTAATCCATTCACAAAATCCATACCTATCTCATCCCATTTCCAAACAGGGATAGGTAGTGGCTGGAGCAAGCCTGCTGGTTTCTGATGCTCTGCCTTAACTCTCTGGCAAACATCACATCGAGCCACAAATTGTGCCACATCTCTTTTCATGCCATTCCACCAATACTTTTCTTTTAGGTCCATGTACATTTTAGTGGCACCAGGGTGGATGGAGTAAGCTGAGTTATGAGCTTCATCAAGTATTAGCCCTCGAAACTTTCCTTTCTTGGGCACACAAATCCTGTTTTTATACCACAAGGTTCCTTTGTCATCCACTCTAAAGTATGGGGCTTTATTTTCTCAAGTTTGTTCACGAATCTTCATCAGATCTTCATCTTTATGTTGTGCCTTTTTAATTTCTTCCTCTAGGGTTGGTTGCACATTCAAACTGCCATTTTGAGGTTGGCGTACTATATGCATGTTCAACTGTGCTATCTCTTCTTGTAGGTGAGTATTCTTGGGCACTAAGTTTTGAGCATATGTCTTTCTGCTTAAGGCATCTGCTACCACATTTGCCTTGCCTGGGTGGTAATGAATCTCAAGGTTGTAGTCCTTAATTAACTCCAACCATCTTCTTTGCCTTAGGTTCAAGTCTGCCTGAGGGAAGATGTACTTCAGACTCTTGTGATCCGTGTAGATTTCACACTTGTTTCCAATGAGATAGTGTCTCCAAATCTTGAGAGCATGCACTACTGCTGCTAACTCTAGATCATGGGTAGGATAATTTTGCTCATGAGGTCTAAGCTGACGGGATGCATAAGCAACCACTTTTCCTCCTTGCATGAGAACACATCCCAAACCCTGTCTTGAGGCATCACAGTATATGATGAAATCTTGGTGAATGTCTGGTAAAGTTAACACCGGTGCTGTTGTCAGTCTCTTCTTCAGTTCTTGGAAACTCTTCTCACATGATTCTGTCCAGGTGAATTTCTTATCTTTCCTCAGAAGCTTTGTCATGGGTCTGGCTATTTTGGAAAATCCTTGTATAAACCTCCGATAATATCCGGCTAATCCAAGAAAACTTCTAACTTCACTCACATTGGTAGGTTGTTGCCAATGAGAGACAGCTTCCACTTTCTCAGGGTCCACTGCAACTCCTTCAGCTGTTAGGATATGACCTAAAAATGCAACTTTCTCAAGCCAAAATTCACACTTGCTGAATTTGGCGTACAACTTGTGTCTTCTTAGCTTCTCCAATACTACTCTCAGGTGTTGGGCATGTTCTTCAGCACTCTTAGAGTAGATAAGTATGTCATCAATGAAGACCACAACAAACTTATCTAACTCCTCCATGAACACCTTATTCATGAGGTTCATGAAATAAGCAGGAGCATTGGTTAATCCAAAGGACATCACTGTAACTCATATTGTCCGTATCTTGTTACAAAGGCTGTCTTGGGGACATCACTATCCTTGATCTTGAGCTGGTGGTAACCTGATCTCAATCAATCTTGGAGAAATACTTGGCTCCTTTAAGCTGGTCAAAGAGATCATCTATCCTTGGTAGAGGATATTTATTCTTGATGGTGACTTCATTTAGGGACCTATAATCCACACACATCCTCATACTTCCATATTTCTTCTTCACAAACAAGACTGGGGCTCCCCACGGTGAAGGACTAGGTCTGATATAACCTTTTTGTTGCAGTTCTCTTATTTGCTCTTTCAGTTCAGCTAACTCTGTTGGGGCCATTCTGTAGGGTCTCTTGGCAATAGGAGCAGTTCCAGGGATAAGATCAATGATGAACTCTATATCTCTATCTGGTGGCATTCCAGGTAGCTCTTCTGGGAACACATCTGGGTATTCTTCAACCACTAGCACTCCTTCTATGGTCTTTGCTTCCAAGTTGAAGACCATTGGGTTAGTTCTAGATCCTTGGGTTTGGCATTTCACCTTAATTCCTTCATGGTTAACCAAGGAAACTTCCTTGGATGCACAACTAATAATTCCCTTGTGTCTTATTAACCAATCCATTCCAGGGATGACATCTATTCCTTTAGAGTTAAGCACTACTCAGTCTCCTAAGAACACTACCCCACTTAAAATGATCCTTACATTTGAACAACCGAGATGACACTTGATGTCGGACCCAGGTGTTCGGGTTATTAGGGGTAACTTTAGTAGTACTGTTGGTATTTTATGCTCCTCAACAAAACTTGATGATATAAATGAATGTGATGCTCCAGAATCAAATAATATTATTGCAAGTACTGAGTTGACTAAGTACTCACCAAGTACCACTCCTGAAGCAGTCTGAGCATCCCGAGCATTGATGTGGTTGACACGGGCTCGACCATAAGACTGTTGAGGTTGCCTCATCATCTGGCTATTGTTGTTGTTGTTGTTGTTGTTGATATTGTTGTTGTTGCGGGGGAAACCACGATTGACTCCAGATACGGCAGGTCTTGGTCCATTAACAATGTTGGACTGAATAGACATTGCTGGGTTGTTCTTATAGGGACAATTGGTGATGTAGTGTCCAGTCTCATGGCAATGGAAGCAAGCCTTGCCATTGTTGGTGACTTGACCAGTGTTGTTCTGTTGAGTTTTGCCAATAGTTTGATTCTGATAAGTTGTCTTGAGCTGATATGATGGCTGAGTCTGGTTAGATGCACTTGCAGGGGAGCGAAACTGCATTGGGGCTTGAGTCCGCTGGCTTGGTTGGCTAAAGGTTTTCAACCTCTGGGATCTAGCTCCTTCCTGAACCTTGTGTTCTAGGAACTTGCGCTTGTTTTATTTCTTCTCTCAGTGTGCCTACTCCATTGAACACGACAAATTTGGACTGTTGACGTTCTCGTCTGCTTGGTGACTGTGTCTAAGATTTTTATTGGCACTTCTTGATATCTCAGATCATCCTGTAAATCCACTGTATCTGGTGATATTTTTTCCTCTGGTACTCTAAGGCATTTCTTCAATTGGGAGACATGAAACACATTGTGTATATCTGACATCTCTTCTGGTAGCTGAATACGGTAAGCTACGGCTCCAATCCTTTGTAACACTTGGTATGGTCCAATATATCGGGGTGCTAGCTTACCTCTGACTTGGAACCTTCGGGTCCCTCGAATCGGAGAAACTTTAAGATACACAAAATCTCCAACTGCAAAACTTAACTCCTTTCTTCTTTTATCTGAATAGCTCTTCTGTCGTGATTGTGCTTCTTTCAATTTTTCTCTCATCTCATCCAACAGATGCCTCCCAAGCCAGCAACTCGCTCTCAACCAAATGGCCGTGCAGCTAGTAGGCAAACCCAACGTCCAGTTGCAAGTGAACCCAATGCATTTGTTAATGGGGCCCATGAAGATGAAGTGAGTCAAACTGGAAATAACAATAGAGAAGACGACCTTCCTCCTCCCCCACCAATTGACCTTGCAACAGTCATGGCAACACAAACTCGTCTTCTGGAAACTCTGGCCCAAGGCATGAACTGTCCTAGGAATAACCGTGAACCAGGAGTCCAGGACAAGATGACTGAGTTTATGAGGCTCAAACCACCCACCTTTGCTGGATCCGACAACCCAATGGAGGTAGATGATTGGCTCAGAGTCATTGAAAGGAAGTTGGACACAATCCACTGTAATGGAAGGGACAGAGTTCTGTTAGCAAGTCACCAGCTGACAGGAATCGCCCTTTCTTGGTGGGAAGCCTATAGTGGAGCTGTGGAAAATGTCAACACCATCACATGGGAAGAATTTGTCGAAGAATTTCGTCGGTATCACATTCCAGATGGGATCATGAAGCTGAAGGCCAATGAATTTCGTAACTTGAAACAAGGAAATAAGACCCTGAGTGAATACATCTTCCAGTTCACTGAGTTATCCCGCTATGCCCCAGAATTGGTCAACACTGATGCCAAGAAGCAGACAAAGTTCACAGAAGGACTGACACGTGAGCTTAGGACCCTCATGACCCCATATATTTATCCAGACTTCAACACCTTGATGAATAGTACTATCCTGACGGATGTAGCCAAGACTGAAGAGAAGAAATAAAACAAGCGCAAGTTCCTAGAACACAAGGTTCAGGAAGGAGCTAGATCCCAGAGGTTGAAAACCTTTAGCCAACCAAGCCAGCGGACTCAAGCCCCAATGCAGTTTCGCTCCCCTGCAAGTGCATCTAACCAGACTCAGCCATCATATCAGCTCAAGACAACTTATCAGAATCAAACTATTGGCAAAACTCAACAGAACAACACTGGTCAAGTCACCAACAATGGCAAGGCTTGCTTCCATTGCCATGAGACTGGACACTACATCACCAATTGTCCCTATAAGAACAACCCAGCAATGTCTATTCAGTCCAACATTGTTAATGGACCAAGACCTGCCGTATCTGGAGTCAATCGTGGTTTCCCCGCAACAACAACAATATCAACAACAACAACAAATAATTCCCTTGTGTCTTATTAAGCCAATCCATTCCAGGATGACATCTATGGTCGAGTCCGTGTCTACCACCATCAATGCTCGGGCTGCTCAGACTGCTTCAGGAGTGGTACTTGGTGAGTACTTAGTCAACTCAGTACTTGCGCAATAATATTATTTGATTCTGGAGCATCACATTCATTTATATCATCAAGTTTTGTT
>JAHUYU010000516.1:0-20302 GCA_030439765.1 Tripidium arundinaceum | reverse complement strand
GCGCCAGAAGTTATGCTTGGTACGTTCAGTATCAACTCTACCCCCGCTACCGTTCTTTTTGATTCTGGTGCTTCGCATACTTTCATTTCACATACATATGTTAGAATGCATGATATTCCCGTAAGCGTCATGAAAGACCCTATTATGATTGCTTCACCTGGTGGAGGAATGCAAGCTACTCTTCAGAGTCGACCAATTGATCTTTCTTTAAGGGGGTAGACTTTAAAGTGAAACCCATTGTGCTGAGAACCGCTGGGATTGATCTCATACTAGGAATGGATTGGATGAAGAAGCATAAGGCGATAATTCAGTGTCAGGAGAAGGTTGTTGTGTTGACAACACCGAAAGGAGACAAGATCAGTGTTGATGTGGTAGTTCGAGAGCAGAAAACAGCCACAGTAAATCAGTTAGAAGAGCAGGCTCACCAAGAGGATTATGTCGTTAATGAGTTTCTCGATGTATTCCCCGATGATTTGCCAGGTATGCCTCCCGATCGCGACATTGAGTTTATAATTGAATTATTACCTGGAACTGCACCTATCGCTAAAAGACCATATAGAATGGGGGTAAATGAATTAGAAGAGCTTAAGAAACAACTGAAGGAGTTGCAGGAGAAAGGTTTTATACGCCCCAGTTCATCTCCATGGGGGGCACCTGTGATCTTTGTTGACAAGAAGGATGGTACCCAGCGCATGTGTGTGGATTATCGTTCACTAAATGAGGTCACTATCAAGAACAAGTACCCGTTGCCAAGGATTGATGACTTGTTTGATCAATTGAGGGGAGCTTGCGTGTTCTCAAAGATTGATTTACGTTCTGGCTATCATCAATTGAAGATTCGAGCAACTGATATACCCAAGACAGCATTTACTATGGGACTTGCGGTCATGACCACCATCTCCCAACACTCATTACAAAGATCCAACTCACACATTAGCACAATAACAAACCAACTAAGCATAACAAAGTTCACACCACACGAATAGACTCACACGACTCACTGACTCGACTCACGAAACTAATAACGTTCTTGCTATTGGGGAACCTCATAAGCCTAAGGGGCAGTGTCGGTGGTGATGAGAGGTATGTCAATCTCATTATGAACCTCCGGAAGGCTTAGCTGAGCTCTATATCCATCAACCACATCTCGAGTCTGCTGGTTGAAGAGCCTCTGCTTCTGCAGCTCCTTCTTGAGGGTCTCTATCTGCAACAGTAACTCATGGGTGAACTTGACTTGTGCTTCGAGAGCTGGTGATGATCCCGCAGGGTTCTCAATTACCCAAGTGTCCTCAGTTGAGTCGAAACGAGGAAAGAACTTGAAGTCATCATCCTTCATAGCTTCAATGCGGCGTCCCCGGTAGTAGAGAAAAGCTTCAAAGGCTGCGTCTTCCATACTAGCTTCGATAGAATCCCGACTTACCTCATGGGTGTGCACAGACTCCACTTTGCGAGCTTGCTTGTCCACATCCCAAGATTTGACAGTCAGCTTCGTCTCCCAGTACGAGTTCATCAGCGGGTGCTTGTGCTCAATGCTATGGTATTCCACTGTAGCTTGAAATTCGGGGTAGTAGCGCTCCAAGATGTGCATGAGCAGGGGGTGGTAGCAAGTATCTTCTTCGGGCTCCTTGTAGTAGTGATCCTCATACCATCCCAAAGGCTGGGGTGAACCTCCTGCTATTGCAGCTGATGGTGGTGACGCGGGTGCTTGGGGTGATGGTGATGTTGAGGTAGGTGTGAGTTGGATCTTTGTAATGAGTGTTGGGAGATGGTGGTCATGACCGCAAGTCCCATAGTAAATGCTGTCTTGGGTATATCAGTTGCTCGAATCTTCAATTGATGATAGCCAGAACGTAAATCAATCTTTGAGAACACGCAAGCTCCCTCAATTGATCAAACAAGTCATCAATCCTTGGCAACGGGTACTTGTTCTTGATAGTGACCTCATTTAGTGAACGATAATCCACACACATGCGCTGGGTACCATCCTTCTTGTCAACAAAGATCACAGGTGCCCCCCATGGAGATGAACTGGGGCGTATAAAACCTTTCTCCTGCAACTCCTTCAGTTGTTTCTTAAGCTCTTCTAATTCATTTACCCCCATTCTATATGGTCTTTTAGCGATAGGTGCAGTTCCAGGTAATAATTCAATTATAAACTCAATGTCGCGATCGGGAGGCATACCTGGCAAATCATCGGGGAATACATCGAGAAACTCATTAACGACATAATCCTCTTGGTGAGCCTGCTCTTCTAACTGATTTACTGTGGCTGTTTTCTGCTCTCGAACTACCACATCAACACTGATCTTGTCTCCTTTCGGTGTTGTCAACACAACAACCTTCTCCTGACACTGAATTATCGCCTTATGCTTCTTCATCCAATCCATTCCTAGTATGAGATCAATCCCAGCGGTTCTCAGCACAATGGGTTTCACTTTAAAGTCTACCCCCTTAAAGAAAGATCAATTGGTCGACTCTGAAGAGTAGCTTGCATTCCTCCACCAGGTGAAGCAATCATAATAGGGTCTTTCATGACGCTTACGGGAATATCATGCATTCTAACATATGTATGTGAAATGAAAGTATGCGAAGCACCAGAATCAAAAAGAACGGTAGCGGGGGTAGAGTTGATACTGAACGTACCAAGCATAACTTCTGGCGCCTCCTGTGCAGTATCTGCAGTCACATGGTTCACCTTTCCATAGTGTGGTGGCTTCTGATTACTAGTCTGCTTCTGAGGGGTTTGCAGGTTCGGCTTCTCAGGGCAATTATAAGACATGTGTCCCTCCTTACCACAACGGAAGCATTTGTTGGGGGTATTGGGAGCACTGGTCTTCATGGGAGTGGCATTGGGGGTCCCCTAGCGTGGTGTCTGCTGGTTGCCCTGCTGCTGATTCTGCTGACGCTGCGGGAATTGATTGCGCTGTGGGTACTGACCACGGTTCCACTGGTTGGATGGTCCTTGGTACCTCTGTGGAAAGCTCTGCTGCTGGTTGATGCGCTGGCGGTTATTGCCTCCAGAGACTTGTCCCTGTAGCTTCCTCTTCTTTGCATCCATCTCCTTGCGCTTGTTGTCAATCACAATAGCACGATTCACCAGTGCCTGGAAATCAGGGTATGTGTTGGACATGAGCTGAAGTTGGAGTCCATCATACAAACCCTTGAGAAAAAGACGCTGTTTATCAGCATCATCTGCAACCTCATTGGGAGCGTAGCGTGACAACTGAGCAAACTTGTCACGATACTCGCTCACGGTCATTGACCCTTGCCTCAGGGCCCTGAACTCCTCCTGCTTCAGTTCTATCAGACCGGCGGGGATATGGTACGATCTGAAGTTCTCCCGGAATTCTTGCCAAGTGACCGCAGGTGCATTATTGGGGCGTCCATATAAGAATGACTCCCACCAATCTTGAGCTGCCCCCTGAAGCTGCCCTGATGCATACAACACCTTCTGCAGGTCATCACACTGCACAATGTTGAGCTGCCTCTCCACTGCACGTAGCCAGTCATCGGCCTCTAACGGGTCAGCAGCATGGGAGAATATCGGTGGGTGTCCCCTCATGAACTCCCCACGTTTATCCCTGACTTGTTGAGGTGGTGCTCCTGCGGGCGGATTTTGCAGATGTTGCATCATGGTTTGCATCAGTTGGGCTTGCATCGTCATAAGCTGCTCCATAGAAGGTGTTGGTGGAGGGGGTGGATTCAAAGGTGCACCTCTCCCACGACCCCTGCCTCTTCCTCTAGCAGCCATATGTTTTCCAACATAGTTGTTAGAGATTTTCTATAAATAAATCACCGTACCCAAAATACAGAGCAAAACTGAAGTTTTCTAGACGGATCCCAATAACAGCAGTGCAGAAAAACAGTCATATCTCGAGCTCCAGACATCCAACCGAGACGTTCTAGGCATGTTTGGAAATCTTATAAAAGTACCTTCAACTTTTATTTAATCCACTTTTCCAGATTCGGAGGTTAGGTTAGCCAAAAACAGAGAACAACAGAAACCGTTCAGAATTTCCAGACTGCGTAGAACTTCAACTTGTAACAATTATATCTCACAGACCAGAACAGATAAAAGGATGATTCCAGAGGTGATGGAAAGATTCAGAAATCTAATTTTCTCCCTAAAAATTTCACAATTTTCGGCCGCATGGATTTTAGTATGCTTAAAGATAAAGGCAGACTGGTCGGAGAAATCAGAACAGAGGGAACGAGATAAACCAACCCAACTATATTATTTATAACTCAACTTATGATTCTTAACTATGGGACTTGCGGTCATGACCACCATCTCCCAACACTCATTACAAAGATCCAACTCACACATTAGCACAATAACAAACCAACTAAGCATAACAAAGTTCACACCACACGAATAGACTCACACGACTCACTGACTCGACTCACGAAACTAATAACGTTCTTGCTATTGGGGAACCTCATAAGCCTAAGGGGCAGTGTCGGTGGTGATGAGAGGTATGTCAATCTCATTATGAACCTCCGGAAGGCTTAGCTGAGCTCTATATCCATCAACCACATCTCGAGTCTGCTGGTTGAAGAGCCTCTGCTTCTGCAGCTCCTTCTTGAGGGTCTCTATCTGCAACAGTAACTCATGGGTGAACTTGACTTGTGCTTCGAGAGCTGGTGATGATCCCGCAGGGTTCTCAATTACCCAAGTGTCCTCAGTTGAGTCGAAACGAGGAAAGAACTTGAAGTCATCATCCTTCATAGCTTCAATGCGGCGTCCCCGGTAGTAGAGAAAAGCTTCAAAGGCTGCGTCTTCCATACTAGCTTCGATAGAATCCCGACTTACCTCATGGGTGTGCACAGACTCCACTTTGCGAGCTTGCTTGTCCACATCCCAAGATTTGACAGTCAGCTTCGTCTCCCAGTACGAGTTCATCAGCGGGTGCTTGTGCTCAATGCTATGGTATTCCACTGTAGCTTGAAATTCGGGGTAGTAGCGCTCCAAGATGTGCATGAGCAGGGGGTGGTAGCAAGTATCTTCTTCGGGCTCCTTGTAGTAGTGATCCTCATACCATCCCAAAGGCTGGGGTGAACCTCCTGCTATTGCAGCTGATGGTGGTGACGCGGGTGCTTGGGGTGATGGTGATGTTGAGGTAGGTGTTGGCGAGGCGACTACTTGCTCTTGGTGCTCCTCCTCTTCTTCTTCTTCCACGTGCCCGCAAGACCGCTCGTATGAGCACGGGAGGTTATTATCCGCCGCGAGCCTTGTTCGAACCTATGGAGCCACGAGAGGAGGACATCGTGGTGATTGATGAAGAAGAGGACCCTGAGGAAGATAAGTTCGTGCTAGTGGAGGAGACGTGGAAGAAGAAGAAGAGGAGGAGCACCAAGAGCAAGTAGTCGCCTCGCCAACACCTACCTCAACATCACCATCACCCCAAGCACCCGCGTCACCACCATCAGCTGCAATAGCAGGAGGTTCACCCCAGCCTTTGGGATGGTATGAGGATCACTACTACAAGGAGCCCGAAGAAGATACTTGCTACCACCCCCTGCTCATGCACATCTTGGAGCGCTACTACCCCGAATTTCAAGCTACAGTGGAATACCATAGCATTGAGCACAAGCACCCGCTGATGAACTCGTACTGGGAGACGAAGCTGACTGTCAAATCTTGGGATGTGGACAAGCAAGCTCGCAAAGTGGAGTCTGTGCACACCCATGAGGTAAGTCGGGATTCTATCGAAGCTAGTATGGAAGACGCAGCCTTTGAAGCTTTTCTCTACTACCGGGACGCCGCATTGAAGCTATGAAGGATGATGACTTCAAGTTCTTTCCTCGTTTCGACTCAACTGAGGACACTTGGGTAATTGAGAACCCTGCGGGATCATCACCAGCTCTCGAAGCACAAGTCAAGTTCACCCATGAGTTACTGTTGCAGATAGAGACCCTCAAGAAGGAGCTGCAGAAGCAGAGGCTCTTCAACCAGCAGACTCGAGATGTGGTTGATGGATATAGAGCTCAGCTAAGCCTTCCGGAGGTTCATAATGAGATTGACATACCTCTCATCACCACCGACACTGCCCCTTAGGCTTATGAGGTTCCCCAATAGCAAGAACGTTATTAGTTTCGTGAGTCGAGTCAGTGAGTCGTGTGAGTCTATTCGTGTGGTGTGAACTTTGTTATGCTTAGTTGGTTTGTTATTGTGCTAATGTGTGAGTTGGATCTTTGTAATGAGTGTTGGGAGATGGTGGTCATGACCGCAAGTCCCATAGTTAAGAATCATAAGTTGAGTTATAAATAATATAGTTGGGTTGGTTTATCTCGTTCCCTCTGTTCTGATTTCTCCGACCAGTCTGCCTTTATCTTTAAGCATACTAAAATCCATGCGGCCGAAAATTGTGAAATTTTTAGGGAGAAAATTAGATTTCTGAATCTTTCCATCACCTCTGGAATCATCCTTTTATCTGTTCTGGTCTGTGAGATATAATTGTTACAAGTTGAAGTTCTACGCAGTCTGGAAATTCTGAACGGTTTCTGTTGTTCTCTGTTTTTGGCTAACCTAACCTCCGAATCTGGAAAAGTGGATTAAATAAAAGTTGAAGGTACTTTTATAAGATTTCCAAACATGCCTAGAACGTCTCGGTTGGATGTCTGGAGCTCGAGATATGACTGTTTTTCTGCACTGCTGTTATTGGGATCCGTCTAGAAAACTTCAGTTTTGCTCTGTATTTTGGGTACGGTGATTTATTTATAGAAAATCTCTAACAACTATGTTGGAAAACATATGGCTGCTAGAGGAAGAGGCAGGGGTCGTGGGAGAGGTGCACCTTTGAATCCACCCCCTCCACCAACACCTTCTATGGAGCAGCTTATGACGATGCAAGCCCAACTGATGCAAACCATGATGCAACATCTGCAAAATCCGCCCGCAGGAGCACCACCTCAACAAGTCAGGGATAAACGTGGGGAGTTCATGAGGGGACACCCACCGATATTCTCCCATGCTGCTGACCCGTTAGAGGCCGATGACTGGCTACGTGCAGTGGAGAGGCAGCTCAACATTGTGCAGTGTGATGACCTGCAGAAGGTGTTGTATGCATCAGGGCAGCTTCAGGGGGCAGCTCAAGATTGGTGGGAGTCATTCTTATATGGACGCCCCAATAATGCACCTGCGGTCACTTGGCAAGAATTCCGGGAGAACTTCAGATCGTACCATATCCCCGCCGGTCTGATAGAACTGAAGCAGGAGGAGTTCAGGGCCCTGAGGCAAGGGTCAATGACCGTGAGCGAGTATCGTGACAAGTTTGCTCAGTTGTCACGCTACGCTCCCAATGAGGTTGCAGATGATGCTGATAAACAGCGTCTTTTTCTCAAGGGTTTGTATGATGGACTCCAACTTCAGCTCATGTCCAACACATACCCTGATTTCCAGGCACTGGTGAATCGTGCTATTGTGATTGACAACAAGCGCAAGGAGATGGATGCAAAGAAGAGGAAGCTACAGGGACAAGTCTCTGGAGGCAATAACCGCCAGCGCATCAACCAGCAGCAGAGCTTTCCACAGAGGTACCAAGGACCATCCAACCAGTGGAACCGTGGTCAGTACCCACAGCGCAATCAATTCCCGCAGCGTCAGCAGAATCAGCAGCAGGGCAACCAGCAGACACCACGCTAGGGGACCCCCAATGCCACTCCCATGAAGACCAGTGCTCCCAA
Source organism: Tripidium arundinaceum (assembly GCA_030439765.1). Classification (NCBI taxonomy): domain Eukaryota; kingdom Viridiplantae; phylum Streptophyta; class Magnoliopsida; order Poales; family Poaceae; genus Tripidium; species Tripidium arundinaceum. Next base: position 12,616 of record JAHUYU010000516.1, on the reverse strand, counting down.
TACCCCCAACAAATGCTTCCGTTGTGGTAAGGAGGGACACATGTCTTATAATTGCCCTGAGAAGCCGAACCTGCAAACCCCTCAGAAGCAGACTAGTAATCAGAAGCCACCACACTATGGAAAGGTGAACCATGTGACTGCAGATACTGCACAGGAGGCGCCAGAAGTTATGCTTGGTACGTTCAGTATCAACTCTACCCCCGCTACCGTTCTTTTTGATTCTGGTGCTTCGCATACTTTCATTTCACATACATATGTTAGAATGCATGATATTCCCGTAAGCGTCATGAAAGACCCTATTATGATTGCTTCACCTGGTGGAGGAATGCAAGCTACTCTTCAGAGTCGACCAATTGATCTTTCTTTAAGGGGGTAGACTTTAAAGTGAAACCCATTGTGCTGAGAACCGCTGGGATTGATCTCATACTAGGAATGGATTGGATGAAGAAGCATAAGGCGATAATTCAGTGTCAGGAGAAGGTTGTTGTGTTGACAACACCGAAAGGAGACAAGATCAGTGTTGATGTGGTAGTTCGAGAGCAGAAAACAGCCACAGTAAATCAGTTAGAAGAGCAGGCTCACCAAGAGGATTATGTCGTTAATGAGTTTCTCGATGTATTCCCCGATGATTTGCCAGGTATGCCTCCCGATCGCGACATTGAGTTTATAATTGAATTATTACCTGGAACTGCACCTATCGCTAAAAGACCATATAGAATGGGGGTAAATGAATTAGAAGAGCTTAAGAAACAACTGAAGGAGTTGCAGGAGAAAGGTTTTATACGCCCCAGTTCATCTCCATGGGGGGCACCTGTGATCTTTGTTGACAAGAAGGATGGTACCAGCGCATGTGTGTGGATTATCGTTCACTAAATGAGGTCACTATCAAGAACAAGTACCCGTTGCCAAGGATTGATGACTTGTTTGATCAATTGAGGGGAGCTTGCGTGTTCTCAAAGATTGATTTACGTTCTGGCTATCATCAATTGAAGATTCGAGCAACTGATATACCCAAGACAGCATTTACTATGGGACTTGCGGTCATGACCACCATCTCCCAACACTCATTACAAAGATCCAACTCACACATTAGCACAATAACAAACCAACTAAGCATAACAAAGTTCACACCACACGAATAGACTCACACGACTCACTGACTCGACTCACGAAACTAATAACGTTCTTGCTATTGGGGAACCTCATAAGCCTAAGGGGCAGTGTCGGTGGTGATGAGAGGTATGTCAATCTCATTATGAACCTCCGGAAGGCTTAGCTCTTCTAATTCATTTACCCCCATTCTATATGGTCTTTTAGCGATAGGTGCAGTTCCAGGTAATAATTCAATTATAAACTCAATGTCGCGATCGGGAGGCATACCTGGCAAATCATCGGGGAATACATCGAGAAACTCATTAACGACATAATCCTCTTGGTGAGCCTGCTCTTCTAACTGATTTACTGTGGCTGTTTTCTGCTCTCGAACTACCACATCAACACTGATCTTGTCTCCTTTCGGTGTTGTCAACACAACAACCTTCTCCTGACACTGAATTATCGCCTTATGCTTCTTCATCCAATCCATTCCTAGTATGAGATCAATCCCAGCGGTTCTCAGCACAATGGGTTTCACTTTAAAGTCTACCCCCTTAAAGAAAGATCAATTGGTCGACTCTGAAGAGTAGCTTGCATTCCTCCACCAGGTGAAGCAATCATAATAGGGTCTTTCATGACGCTTACGGGAATATCATGCATTCTAACATATGTATGTGAAATGAAAGTATGCGAAGCACCAGAATCAAAAAGAACGGTAGCGGGGGTAGAGTTGATACTGAACGTACCAAGCATAACTTCTGGCGCCTCCTGTGCAGTATCTGCAGTCACATGGTTCACCTTTCCATAGTGTGGTGGCTTCTGATTACTAGTCTGCTTCTGAGGGGTTTGCAGGTTCGGCTTCTCAGGGCAATTATAAGACATGTGTCCCTCCTTACCACAACGGAAGCATTTGTTGGGGGTATTGGGAGCACTGGTCTTCATGGGAGTGGCATTGGGGGTCCCCTAGCGTGGTGTCTGCTGGTTGCCCTGCTGCTGATTCTGCTGACGCTGCGGGAATTGATTGCGCTGTGGGTACTGACCACGGTTCCACTGGTTGGATGGTCCTTGGTACCTCTGTGGAAAGCTCTGCTGCTGGTTGATGCGCTGGCGGTTATTGCCTCCAGAGACTTGTCCCTGTAGCTTCCTCTTCTTTGCATCCATCTCCTTGCGCTTGTTGTCAATCACAATAGCACGATTCACCAGTGCCTGGAAATCAGGGTATGTGTTGGACATGAGCTGAAGTTGGAGTCCATCATACAAACCCTTGAGAAAAAGACGCTGTTTATCAGCATCATCTGCAACCTCATTGGGAGCGTAGCGTGACAACTGAGCAAACTTGTCACGATACTCGCTCACGGTCATTGACCCTTGCCTCAGGGCCCTGAACTCCTCCTGCTTCAGTTCTATCAGACCGGCGGGGATATGGTACGATCTGAAGTTCTCCCGGAATTCTTGCCAAGTGACCGCAGGTGCATTATTGGGGCGTCCATATAAGAATGACTCCCACCAATCTTGAGCTGCCCCCTGAAGCTGCCCTGATGCATACAACACCTTCTGCAGGTCATCACACTGCACAATGTTGAGCTGCCTCTCCACTGCACGTAGCCAGTCATCGGCCTCTAACGGGTCAGCAGCATGGGAGAATATCGGTGGGTGTCCCCTCATGAACTCCCCACGTTTATCCCTGACTTGTTGAGGTGGTGCTCCTGCGGGCGGATTTTGCAGATGTTGCATCATGGTTTGCATCAGTTGGGCTTGCATCGTCATAAGCTGCTCCATAGAAGGTGTTGGTGGAGGGGGTGGATTCAAAGGTGCACCTCTCCCACGACCCCTGCCTCTTCCTCTAGCAGCCATATGTTTTCCAACATAGTTGTTAGAGATTTTCTATAAATAAATCACCGTACCCAAAATACAGAGCAAAACTGAAGTTTTCTAGACGGATCCCAATAACAGCAGTGCAGAAAAACAGTCATATCTCGAGCTCCAGACATCCAACCGAGACGTTCTAGGCATGTTTGGAAATCTTATAAAAGTACCTTCAACTTTTATTTAATCCACTTTTCCAGATTCGGAGGTTAGGTTAGCCAAAAACAGAGAACAACAGAAACCGTTCAGAATTTCCAGACTGCGTAGAACTTCAACTTGTAACAATTATATCTCACAGACCAGAACAGATAAAAGGATGATTCCAGAGGTGATGGAAAGATTCAGAAATCTAATTTTCTCCCTAAAAATTTCACAATTTTCGGCCGCATGGATTTTAGTATGCTTAAAGATAAAGGCAGACTGGTCGGAGAAATCAGAACAGAGGGAACGAGATAAACCAACCCAACTATATTATTTATAACTCAACTTATGATTCTTAACTATGGGACTTGCGGTCATGACCACCATCTCCCAACACTCATTACAAAGATCCAACTCACACATTAGCACAATAACAAACCAACTAAGCATAACAAAGTTCACACCACACGAATAGACTCACACGACTCACTGACTCGACTCACGAAACTAATAACGTTCTTGCTATTGGGGAACCTCATAAGCCTAAGGGGCAGTGTCGGTGGTGATGAGAGGTATGTCAATCTCATTATGAACCTCCGGAAGGCTTAGCTGAGCTCTATATCCATCAACCACATCTCGAGTCTGCTGGTTGAAGAGCCTCTGCTTCTGCAGCTCCTTCTTGAGGGTCTCTATCTGCAACAGTAACTCATGGGTGAACTTGACTTGTGCTTCGAGAGCTGGTGATGATCCCGCAGGGTTCTCAATTACCCAAGTGTCCTCAGTTGAGTCGAAACGAGGAAAGAACTTGAAGTCATCATCCTTCATAGCTTCAATGCGGCGTCCCCGGTAGTAGAGAAAAGCTTCAAAGGCTGCGTCTTCCATACTAGCTTCGATAGAATCCCGACTTACCTCATGGGTGTGCACAGACTCCACTTTGCGAGCTTGCTTGTCCACATCCCAAGATTTGACAGTCAGCTTCGTCTCCCAGTACGAGTTCATCAGCGGGTGCTTGTGCTCAATGCTATGGTATTCCACTGTAGCTTGAAATTCGGGGTAGTAGCGCTCCAAGATGTGCATGAGCAGGGGGTGGTAGCAAGTATCTTCTTCGGGCTCCTTGTAGTAGTGATCCTCATACCATCCCAAAGGCTGGGGTGAACCTCCTGCTATTGCAGCTGATGGTGGTGACGCGGGTGCTTGGGGTGATGGTGATGTTGAGGTAGGTGTTGGCGAGGCGACTACTTGCTCTTGGTGCTCCTCCTCTTCTTCTTCTTCCACGTCTCCTCCACTAGCACGAACTTATCTTCCTCAGGGTCCTCTTCTTCATCAATCACCACGATGTCCTCCTCTCGTGGCTCCATAGGTTCGAACAAGGCTCGCGGCGGATAATAACCTCCCGTGCTCATACGAGCGGTCTTGCGGGCACGTGGCATCTACAGAATTAGAGAGGGTTAGACTAGAAGCAACAACTTTCATAATAGAGTGAGGTAAAAGAAGGAAAAATTTTAACAAATATCAAGACTGAGGTAGTAAGCAAGAAACAAGTGAAGATGAGGATGCTAAGACGACCATTACTAACTAGGCTTGCGTCCTACAGTCAACCTGGTTCTGATACCAATTTGTCACACCCAATTTTAAGGATAAAATTGAATGCAGTATTCTTATGTGCGCCCAGAGATCAGTCACACACATAAGACGACAAATAACATGATGAATCATCACAGGTACTGATTACATAGCGAATATTACTTAACACATAGTCTTTACACAAATAAAGCGGAAATATAAAGATAACTCTCGCGGTAGCTCCACATCACAGGGACGGTTGACTGGTTGACCACAAGTCTAGAAGTCCTCAGGAAAGTCATCATTACCGTAGCCATCTGTTACCCATCCGGGATTTTTATCCAAGTAATGAAAATAAACAAGCGTAAGTACCTCTTGTACTCAACAAATGTAACATGGGGTTCATGAGGCTCAAATAGGCTTGACACAGGTTCAACTGCAAGTAGCTTTTAGTTGGCACACTTTTAAGCATATGAGTAGCAACAAGTTGTTATAACTCCCGAAAATAAACTCATGATCAGGTAATATTAATAATGTATAGCATAAACAAACAGTCATTAATGATCATCTATTCCATAAATGTTCCAAGGCCGCTCGTGACCGTGAGCACGGCTGATATATCAGTTTTACACTCTGCAGAGGTTGTACACTTTCACTGTGAGTCGTAATTCCCATATGCCCGGGGTCATGACTCCCCAAAACACTACCAAGGTGAGCAGGCAGGGATCACTATGAAGTCTTTCAAAGGTTCGTCTAACAAGTTAGGGCCGCTAGGTTTCTGTGACCTACGAATGTAGAGCCCCCCTTCCGAATGGCACATTGACTCGCAGCCTACACACATAGGGACAGAGGCCACACTACACCCGACCCGGTTACACACCCCTTTTGCGCCATAAAGGTAACCTCTAACAAGCTAGAAAAGGTCCTCATACTTGACTAAAGCCAGAGCCATGTAGCCCTCACAGTTGTACTGTAAGTCCCGGATGATCACTTACAGATAAGTCCTTACGGAGAGGAATCTAGAGCATCACAAAAACTATGCTCTGGCCCCCTTGTTCCATGTTGCTAAGAAGTCATCTTTTAGTGCTTATTGCATATATCATTAGTCAAGATTACAAGATCATGGTCTTTAATTGAGCGCTAGCATCATACTACCCAATGCATAAACCCATAGGTGACAAGAAAACAAGGTATCAATCACTAGGATAATTCCTATGGGTATCAAGGTAGACACATGCATATGATTAAATAATTAAATGGCGAATAGGACAACAAGGATGATCCCATGCTATACTTGCCTTGATCAACGAACTCCTGAGGATCTTGGTCTTCGAAGAATTCCTGGTCACCCACGAATTGCTCACCGTCTAAACTCGATCAACACACAGCAACATACAATCATCCAGAAGCAACCATGCCAAACAAACAAATCTATAGTTAGAACAGTACACCAACAGAGATAAAATAGATTAAAAAGTTTATAAAACCAATCTACGTATCACTACGATCACACAGACGCGAAAATCACCGAAAACGGACTTAAAACGGAGAGGTTACGATTTAACAAAGATTTTCTTTAGTAAAATAATGGATTAAATCTAACCTCGAATTTCAAAAGTTGTAAACATGTTCAACACTAGCACTAACATGTAGATTACGCAATTACGAATCTAACGCAACTTGAACGGATCAATTTGGAGTTAAAACGGGGAAGATATGAGCTGTTGAAAGTAATGGCAATTTTGTAAATAGTAAGAATACGCTTTTGAACTAGAGAAAACGAACTTTAGATTCAAAACAGAAGAAAATACGTTTTCAGAAAAGGAAAACAGATTCTAGAGTTACGCTTAGGGACGGCGGGTACTATTTGAGGAAAACGGAGGGACTCTTTAGCAATTTGTCAAGGCGAAGGGGTATGGGTGGTTGTGGACCGTCAGATTAGATCTGGACGGCCCAGATTAGATCGGGGGAGGGAAGACGGGCGATGGCCGGCCGAATAAGACCGGCGCGGCGGCTGCCATGGCCGGCGGCGACAAATTCTCACCGGCGAAAGCCAATCCAACGTTCCCGTGCCCCAAACTCGAATCCGATTGCACTGGAAGAACGATCAGGAGATGACGAACTCGGCTAGGCGGGCGGAGACGGCGGCGAACCAACGAGAGCGGTACAGGGCTCGTTTAGGCGGCTCGGGAAGTCCGGCAAGGCCAAACGCACAACCGAGAGAAAAAAAGAAAAGACGACCGACGCTCGCGGCTTCCTTACCAGCTTCCGAAGGCGGCTAACAATGCTAGATGACGGCAGAGCGACGCGGTGGCGAACCGAGCGGCGGCGGCAGCAGCGGCTAGGGTTTCGGCGGTGGCAACCCGAGGCGAGGGCGACCGCTTGCGCTAGAGCTTAGACGGGGCATCGCGGGGCGCTGGAGCTCGCTATTTAAGGAGGCGAAGGCGTGGCGCGCACGTCATGGCGGCGGAAATCGGCGACGAGGCGGACTCCTGATCGGAGCAAAGTCCGTCGCGGCAACGAGAGGGACGGCAACTGGCGAGCGGGCCCGGCGTGTCGGCCAGACAGGGCGCGGGGAGAAGAGAGCGGTGCGTCCGCGTGGCCGGGAGGCGAGTTGGGCCGGGCGACTCTGGTGGGCCGCGGCCACGCGAGAAGGGAGCGAGCGGCCGGCTGGGCCTGCGGTGAGAGAAAGGGGAAGGGAGGGGGCCGAACCGGGCCGAATTGGGAGAGGAGAGAGGATAGGAAAGGAATTCTTTCTTTTTTTTTCATTTTCTACTCAAGTTTTCAAATACATTTTCAAATACATTTTTGAAACCCGATTTGAATAAAAACAAAACTCACACAATACAAAACAAATATGAAGCAGCATGATGCTCAAACATGTTTCTTCCTTAAAACAAATTTTAATTTAATGAAAAATTTAGTTTTCCTATTTTTTCATGAGCACAAAAATACATAATTAAATTATTTTAACTATATTTCAAAAGATGCAAATTTTAGGGTGTTACAATTCGTCGCTGCAGCCCGCGTTCTCCTCCAGTGCTCCGCTGCCCCCTCCGCCACCTCCCGCCTCCCCCTCACCCGCGCGAAGGTGCGCGCACGTCAGCCTGCTCCGCCGGCGCCACTCCGTCGCCGTGGGCGGGAGATACCGTCGCGGCCAACCTGAGGCTGAGCGTGGGGATCGGATCTGGGGCCCCTCGACCGCCGCCACCGCCCACAGCGGGTCTCTCCACCGGCGCCCCCCAGCCGGATGACGCCGGCGCGGGCTCTTCCTGCGCCGGCGCTCCACCGAACCCTCGACTGCCGGGACCTTGCGGGGCCGCGGACTCCTCGCCACCGGCTCCGCCTGACTGCAGCACGTGGCCCCTGATGGGAGACTAGGGGAGCGAGCTCAGCGCCGAGCGCGTCATCCTATCGGCCGCTAACCGCCGCGGCACCTCAGGCCTCCACCAGCCCCTCATCTCTCTCACTGGAGCAGCCCCGTTCCGCCCAGGTTGCTCCTCCGGTGGGCGCACGAAGAGCCATCGGTGGGCGGACGACGATGGCGAGGAGTCCGACGACGACCACCCCACAACCTACCTCGATGCCGTTCGTCACCCGGCAAAGCTGGTAGCTGTGTCCCCGCTGCGCGCCCAGACTCGTCTAGTTGAGGTTTGGGGCCGTGGCGAGGCGGACGCTGGATGGCAAGGACCTGGGTGAAGGCGAAGGAGATGCAGCCGGCCGCGCCCTCAGCTGGTATGCGGCTTGCCTGCTCGGCCATTGGATGGCCGTATCCCTGCTCGCCAACGCCTTGGCCGCCGCGGTCGGGTCTCCGCCCCCAATGCCGATGGGTGGCGGGAGATCCTCCCCCAGCAGGAGTCGCAACCTGCGGCCGCCTCAGTTGAGCATCGCCCAAAGCAGCTCCCGCAGGCTCGGAGAATGCCCACAGTTCGCGACAAATGTTTCAACTGTCTCTCCTACTCGCATCGTGTCGCTACTTGTCAGTTGCCATGGCGTTGCCTGCGCTGCCATGGCTTCTGCCACCTCGCCAGGGAGTGCAAGCGGCCCAGGTCTGCTGTGAGACGGCGGTGGAGGGTGGCAACTTGCCACAGCGCTGTGCTCGTGGCGTCAACCCACCGCCCTCCTAGCACGCGCCCCACGGCGGTCCGCTGAACTCGGATGGGGCCGTGCGGGGTGCCACGGGGGTGCCGGCGGAATCCAGCGACGACACTAGTAGTGCTGGAGTATGCCGGCGGGGGACGTCAGCATGGGCGCGCCTGTCACCTTCACCGACAACGCCGCTGATGCACACTTCCCCCGAGCCAGATCCACTGGTGTTGGAGCTGTGCGCGGGCGAGGGGCCTCCTGCGTGGGTCGACCCAATGTTGGAGGAGCTCGTCGCTTCGCTCGTCCTGACAGCAGGAGCACCAGCGACTGGGTGCCCGCCTGCTCTGCCGGCCGCTTAGGAAGTGGAAGCATCGCTGGTGGACAACCGTTCTTCGGCGAAGGGTGCCCAGTGAACGACGGACTCGCCTCCATTGTCGCCTGTGTAGGGGCAGCCACAAGGCACGCCGCCATAGGGGGGAGATAGACCGGCATCGTGGATGCCAAAGCGCGCTCCAGCGACATCCTCCCAGGCGCGGACTTGGCCACCCCGCCCCGGCCCATATGCCCTGCGCTGGCCAACGCCAGGCCAACCACCCCGGGAAACGCGACGATCGAGGCTGCGACGGACGTCGTCACTCCCTTTGATCTAATCCCAGCCGACCAAATCTAATCTAATGGCTCAGGCTCCCCCATACCCCTTCGCCTGTCAACTTTGCAAAAGAGCCCCTTCCTTTTTTAATTATTTTGCCCGCCGTCCTCGGTTCCATTTTAAAACCCAAAATTAATTTATTTTAATAGAAAATAGTTCACGTTATTTAAAATAGTGCCATCCAGATCCCAATTTCATCATATCTTGCCCGTTTTTGATCCGATTTGAGTGCAATTTGCGTCTATGTGATCGTGGCGACACGTCGATTAGATTTATAAGCTTTTCAATAACGTGAACTATTTTCTATTAAAATAAATTAATTTTGGGTTTTAAAATGGAACCGAGGACGGCGGGCAAAATAATTAAAAAAGGAAGGGGCTCTTTTGCAAAGTTGACAGGCGAAGGGGTATGGGGGAGCCTGAGCCATTAGATTAGATTTGGTCGGCTGGGATTAGATCAAAGGGAGTGACGACGTCCGTCGCAGCCTCGATCGTCGCGTTTCCCGGGGTGGTTGGCCTGGCGTTGGTCAGCGCAGGGCATATGGGCCGGGGCGGGGTGGCCAAGTCCGCGCCTGGGAGGATGTCGCTGGAGCGCGCTTTGGCATCCACGATGCCGGTCTATCTCCCCCCTATGGCGGCGTGCCTTGTGGCTGCCCCTACACAGGCGACAATGGAGGCGAGTCCGTCGTTCACTGGGCACCCTTCGCCGAAGAACGGTTGTCCACCAGCGATGCTTCCACTTCCTAAGCGGCCGGCAGAGCAGGCGGGCACCCAGTCGCTGGTGCTCCTGCTGTCAGGACGAGCGAAGCGACGAGCTCCTCCAACATTGGGTCGACCCACGCAGGAGGCCCCTCGCCCGCGCACAGCTCCAACACCAGTGGATCTGGCTCGGGGGAAGTGTGCATCAGCGGCGTTGTCGGTGAAGGTGACAGGCGCGCCCATGCTGACGTCCCCCGCCGGCATACTCCAGCACTACTAGTGTCGTCGCTGGATTCCGCCGGCACCCCCGTGGCACCCCGCACGGCCCCATCCGAGTTCAGCGGACCGCCGTGGGGCGCGTGCTAGGAGGGCGGTGGGTTGACGCCACGAGCACAGCGCTGTGGCAAGTTGCCACCCTCCACCGCCGTCTCACAGCAGACCTGGGCCGCTTGCACTCCCTGGCGAGGTGGCAGAAGCCATGGCAGCGCAGGCAACGCCATGGCAACTGACAAGTAGCGACACGATGCGAGTAGGAGAGACAGTTGAAACATTTGTCGCGAACTGTGGGCATTCTCCGAGCCTGCGGGAGCTGCTTTGGGCGATGCTCAACTGAGGCGGCCGCAGGTTGCGACTCCTGCTGGGGGAGGATCTCCCGCCACCCATCGGCATTGGGGGCGGAGACCCGACCGCGGCGGCCAAGGCGTTGGCGAGCAGGGATACGGCCATCCAATGGCCGAGCAGGCAAGCCGCATACCAGCTGAGGGCGCGGCCGGCTGCATCTCCTTCGCCTTCACCCAGGTCCTTGCCATCCAGCGTCCGCCTCGCCACGGCCCCAAACCTCAACTAGACGAGTCTGGGCGCGCAGCGGGGACACAGCTACCAGCTTTGCCGGGTGACGAACGGCATCGAGGTAGGTTGTGGGGTGGTCGTCGTCGGACTCCTCGCCATCGTCGTCCGCCCACCGATGGCTCTTCGTGCGCCCACCGGAGGAGCAACCTGGGCGGAACGGGGCTGCTCCAGTGAGAGAGATGAGGGGCTGGTGGAGGCCTGAGGTGCCGCGGCGGTTAGCGGCCGATAGGATGACGCGCTCGGCGCTGAGCTCGCTCCCCTAGTCTCCCATCAGGGGCCACGTGCTGCAGTCAGGCGGAGCCGGTGGCGAGGAGTCCGCGGCCCCGCAAGGTCCCGGCAGTCGAGGGTTCGGTGGAGCGCCGGCGCAGGAAGAGCCCGCGCCGGCGTCATCCGGCTGGGGGGCGCCGGTGGAGAGACCCGCTGTGGGCGGTGGCGGCGGTCGAGGGGCCCCAGATCCGATCCCCACGCTCAGCCTCAGGTTGGCCGCGACGGTATCTCCCGCCCACGGCGACGGAGTGGCGCCGGCGGAGCAGGCTGACGTGCGCGCACCTTCGCGCGGGTGAGGGGGGAGGCGGGAGGTGGCGGAGGGGGCAGCGGAGCACTGGAGGAGAACGCGGGCTGCAGCGACGAATTGTAACACCCTAAAAATTTGCATCTTTTGAAATATAGTTAAAATAATTTAATTATGTATTTTTGTGCTCATGAAAAAATAGGAAAACTAAATTTTTCATTAAATTAAAATTTGTTTTAAGGAAGAAACATGTTTGAGCATCATGCTGCTTCATATTTGTTTTGTATTGTGTGAGTTTTGTTTTTATTCAAATCGGGTTTCAAAAATGTATTTGAAAATGTATTTGAAAACTTGAGTAGAAAATGAAAAAAAAAGAAAGAATTCCTTTCCTATCCTCTCTCCTCTCCCAATTCGGCCCGGTTCGGCCCCCTCCCTTCCCCTTTCTCTCACCGCAGGCCCAGCCGGCCGCTCGCTCCCTTCTCGCGTGGCCGCGGCCCACCAGAGTCGCCCGGCCCAACTCGCCTCCCGGCCACGCGGACGCACCGCTCTCTTCTCCCCGCGCCCTGTCTGGCCGACACGCCGGGCCCGCTCGCCAGTTGCCGTCCCTCTCGTTGCCGCGACGGACTTTGCTCCGATCAGGAGTCCGCCTCGTCGCCGATTTCCGCCGCCATGACGTGCGCGCCACGCCTTCGCCTCCTTAAATAGCGAGCTCCAGCGCCCCGCGATGCCCCGTCTAAGCTCTAGCGCAAGCGGTCGCCCTCGCCTCGGGTTGCCACCGCCGAAACCCTAGCCGCTGCTGCCGCCGCCGCTCGGTTCGCCACCGCGTCGCTCTGCCGTCATCTAGCATTGTTAGCCGCCTTCGGAAGCTGGTAAGGAAGCCGCGAGCGTCGGTCGTCTTTTCTTTTTTTCTCTCGGTTGTGCGTTTGGCCTTGCCGGACTTCCCGAGCCGCCTAAACGAGCCCTGTACCGCTCTCGTTGGTTCGCCGCCGTCTCCGCCCGCCTAGCCGAGTTCGTCATCTCCTGATCGTTCTTCCAGTGCAATCGGATTCGAGTTTGGGGCACGGGAACGTTGGATTGGCTTTCGCCGGTGAGAATTTGTCGCCGCCGGCCATGGCAGCCGCCGCGCCGGTCTTATTCGGCCGGCCATCGCCCGTCTTC
>JAHUYU010003134.1:0-19272 GCA_030439765.1 Tripidium arundinaceum | reverse complement strand
AATGTTGGTGTAGAAGCAGGATAGACTACCTGATGAGCTAGAGCATAGGCCATGGCTCGCTCACGTTTAGCTGCTGCTTCCTGCCTCTTTAGAAGTTTTGCTTGGATATCTTCCACAGAACCGATACTATCACACCAGCCATCCTGCATTTTAAGACAATGATAAAAGTTCACAAACAAACCAGATCATTGTACTGGAATGCTAGTTATTTCCTAACGAAAAGAACAATACGGTAATTTGTAAACAAATCATGAAATAGTCTTTTGGAAACAATTTTTGAAATAGTATCAGCATATATAACTCCGTCTATGTTGTCTCAACATAGCTGGTCCTAAGCCCGGGTAAAGGAGGAGGGTTGTGATAGGCTTGGCGAGCCAACATAAAAACTCAGCCACTCTTATGGAGATGAAACCCGAAAGATATCACCAACGAACTAGCCATGGATAGGGGTGCGTGGAAGTTAGCTATCCACGTGCCAGAACCATGACTAGACTTTCAAGATCTTATGGGTCTCATCTCTAGCCTACCCCAACTTGTTTGGGACTGAAAGGCCTTGTTGTTGTTGTTGTTGTTGTATCAGCATATATAACTATCGGCCAAATAAATGACAGGATTATAGGATGCCTTGTTTTTGGAACTTGTGCATCTCACCTCAATTTCTCTGACATGTGCCTCGGTCGTGTGCTCTGGTGAAGTATTTTGCTGATCAGTCTGGTTTTCCAAAGCCATGCGAACTCGCCTTGCTCTAACACGGGCCTGAACCCTGACCAAAGCTTGCATACAGCGGAGTGTCGTAGCAGCTTGCTTTCTTACTATATGACCTCTTACAAGGGCTTGAAGCCTAACCAGCCCTTTTAAAGCTCGACGGGCTCTCCTAGCCTGAAGAAGGAACCCAAGTGGGAACTGTAAGGAACTAAAGTATTAAGTGAGAATGATGGTAAATTACTCATTTTCTTTCCACAATTTCTATTTTTTTCCTTGGTGGAGAAAACTTATTTTGCCAACTTCCGCAGTTGCACATGGTAATATACAATCAGATCATGAACAAACAGATTTCAAGCATCACTACAGGAGCACAGGGTACCCACATGAATGGACATAGAGGTATGGGACATAAGATTAGCTGATTTACTTTTGCACTAGGAAATGAAAATTGCATTGACATTAGCTACAACTAGAACTGAGTTTTAATTAAAGAAAAGAGGTGTTTGAGCATAAGAATGCTTATTCGGATTTGTTGAGACATTAGAGCTGAACACATTTTCAGGAGTCAGCACTTGCATGAATTGAATCAGTAAATGGAATCCACAGGACAACATGAATGCATACCAGGAAAGCTCTAAATGCTGTCTGAATAATCGTAGCAGCCCAGATCTCTTTCAGTTCCTCTTCAGTTTGAGACAGTGGCACATGAGCTGAACTACAAGTGGGTTCCAAGCATAAAGGTACATTAGAATCATCTTCAGGTGGATCATTTCCATAAGGAACCTCTGGAATTTCTTCTTGTGCAGCAATGCTGCTGTCATCTTGAGAGCGCTGATTCTGAAAATGAAACAGATCCGGGACATCGCTTTTCTGCAGTTTCCCCAGTTGGCAACTCATAAGCAAAATGATGCATACTCATAACAGGTTAATGAGGGAAGTGCAAAAATATGTTCATGTGTACATCAGAAGGCAAGGTTTGGGGTTACTAAGTTATACCTATCCATCAGTTAATCTGAAGCTCTTGTGATTGCATAACCACCAAGAATTTTTGTTCTCATAATTCAAGAAGTGCCAATGAAGTCAAGTATTTAAGCAAGTTTTTGAACAAAGCAGGTAACAAATTACCCAACAATATACTCTCTGCTGTAAAAATCGAAACTAAAACAGAGCATAAGGAAATACCAAGTGCAATCCCGATTCGGTCAAGGATGGATGGCTAACATTGATCAGTACACACCTAGGATTTGTCATGATATGATCAAGATGCCTGATTAAATAGTTCACCCTTTTTGTGGTGTGAATTAACTCGGATATGAAAAATGATTCTTGCATAATCCAAATAGGTCTAGGCAATAAGCAAAATGAATGCACCAACCACCAATTTAAGAAGTAAGATACGCCAATGATTGGAAGAAACCCGGCGCGTACCATTCGTCCAACATCTGCATCCTCCTTACGATGTACACATGAACATATTTTTGCACTTCCCTCATTAACCTGTTATGAGTATGCATCATTTTGCTTATGAGTTGCCAACTGGGGAAACTGCAGAAAAGCGATGTCCCGGATCTGTTTCATTTTCAGAATCAGCGCTCTCAAGATGACAGCAGCATTGCTGCACAAGAAGAAATTCCAGAGGTTCCTTATGGAAATGATCCACCTGAAGATGATTCTAATGTACCTTTATGCTTGGAACCCACTTGTAGTTCAGCTCATGTGCCACTGTCTCAAACTGAAGAGGAACTGAAAGAGATCTGGGCTGCTACGATTATTCAGACAGCATTTAGAGCTTTCCTGGTATGCATTCATGTTGTCCTGTGGATTCCATTTACTGATTCAATTCATGCAAGTGCTGACTCCTGAAAATGTGTTCAGCTCTAATGTCTCAACAAATCCGAATAAGCATTCTTATGCTCAAACACCTCTTTTCTTTAATTAAAACTCAGTTCTAGTTGTAGCTAATGTCAATGCAATTTTCATTTCCTAGTGCAAAAGTAAATCAGCTAATCTTATGTCCCATACCTCTATGTCCATTCATGTGGGTACCCTGTGCTCCTGTAGTGATGCTTGAAATCTGTTTGTTCATGATCTGATTGTATATTACCATGTGCAACTGCGGAAGTTGGCAAAATAAGTTTTCTCCACCAAGGAAAAAAATAGAAATTGTGGAAAGAAAATGAGTAATTTACCATCATTCTCACTTAATACTTTAGTTCCTTACAGTTCCCACTTGGGTTCCTTCTTCAGGCTAGGAGAGCCCGTCGAGCTTTAAAAGGGCTGGTTAGGCTTCAAGCCCTTGTAAGAGGTCATATAGTAAGAAAGCAAGCTGCTACGACACTCCGCTGTATGCAAGCTTTGGTCAGGGTTCAGGCCCGTGTTAGAGCAAGGCGAGTTCGCATGGCTTTGGAAAACCAGACTGATCAGCAAAATACTTCACCAGAGCACACGACCGAGGCACATGTCAGAGAAATTGAGGTGAGATGCACAAGTTCCAAAAACAAGGCATCCTATAATCCTGTCATTTATTTGGCCGATAGTTATATATGCTGATACAACAACAACAACAACAACAAGGCCTTTCAGTCCCAAACAAGTTGGGGTAGGCTAGAGATGAGACCCATAAGATCTTGAAAGTCTAGTCATGGTTCTGGCACGTGGATAGCTAACTTCCACGCACCCCTATCCATGGCTAGTTCGTTGGTGATATCTTTCGGGTTTCATCTCCATAAGAGTGGCTGAGTTTTTATGTTGGCTCGCCAAGCCTATCACAACCCTCCTCCTTTACCCGGGCTTAGGACCAGCTATGTTGAGACAACATAGACGGAGTTATATATGCTGATACTATTTCAAAAATTGTTTCCAAAAGACTATTTCATGATTTGTTTACAAATTACCGTATTGTTCTTTTCGTTAGGAAATAACTAGCATTCCAGTACAATGATCTGGTTTGTTTGTGAACTTTTATCATTGTCTTAAAATGCAGGATGGCTGGTGTGATAGTATCGGTTCTGTGGAAGATATCCAAGCAAAACTTCTAAAGAGGCAGGAAGCAGCAGCTAAACGTGAGCGAGCCATGGCCTATGCTCTAGCTCATCAGGTAGTCTATCCTGCTTCTACACCAACATATGCATAAACTGTTATTCTAGTAATAAGATGATTACTGAAGTAATAAACCATGGATTAGAGTGAATATATTGTAACGCGTAAAACCTGTTCTAGTCTAAGGGGGTGTTTCGTTTCCCCTCAATCCTTGGCCTGCGTTATGTCTAGACCAGATCAGCCGGTTTGTTTGGTTCATCCGCGTCAGAGCCAGGCTACCCTAACTCCCTAAGCCATCCGTACCGAGATAGCCTGTGTATCCCTGGCTCACAGAATCGGGCGGCTAAGGTTAGCTAGGCTTTGGCTACCCCTCCCTTCCTGTTCCCCTCACATCCTGCTTCTTCACCGCCGGGGCAGATGGCATGAACAGCTTGGTCAAGCTTCTTCCTCGTCTCCGGCGCGCCTATCCCTTGCAGTGCAACCCCGTCTGCCTCTGTGTTTCGGTCCTTCATCGCTGCAGTCGTACTTGCCCTGTGCTGCGTCGCTGCAGAGCGGCGCTGCCCACACAAGTGCGCTGCAGGGCAAGGAGCAGGCATGGGCTGCCCAGCTCTGGTGAAAACGAGTGCCACACATGGTTGGCGCTGGCCTGCGTGCACACGGCCAATGGATTGATTGTTCTTGGTGCTTTGGTAGAAGAAAAAAGTGAGAACTTGATGCTTAGAAGGTAGTTGATGAGCTAGCTAGCCCTGCAGTCTGGTAATAGTTTGTACTGTTAGTACAAGGATCAAGTGATTTTCCAAAGATAGAATCACTTCAAAAAAATAAGCGTTTGATGCTGTGATCCTTACGCCACCATTATCCTCTTTGATTGGGTTGGAAACGTTATGGCCTGTTTGGTTTCCTGGATATGGAAGAGCCTGGCCCATGGGATACATGATGCGGTTGTTTGGTTGCCTGTGTACGTAACCGGGCCAGGCCGAGGAGATGCAAAACGGCGCGACGAGCCAGGCTCTGCAGAAACGATGGCGAGACAGGCTCCGGCGGTGCCGCAAAGCTGCCCGTCAACCACTCCGCGCGTGCGTCTGTGACTGAAACCGTGCAGTGCATCGATCCATCCAAACACCTCCCTATTCTGCTTGCATGTGTATGACCAGACAACCAAACATCCAGTATTTGCATGCACTGAACCAGGCAGAGGGGAGCCTGGCTGGCTGGTACGAGCCTGGCCAATCTTCTCAGCGAACCAATCAGGCCCTTAGTGCTTTTTGATTCCATGCTGACTCCTTGATGTCCTGCATGTCCGCATCGGTAGCATGAGGAAGATGAGTGGTTGACTCACCACACCAAAGAAGAGGTGAGCTGAGTTCATGCAGAGCACCCAACCAAACACGGCCCTAGCAGGTCAGGTTTAACCATACAACTAAACACCATGAACTTGCCGTATGCTCGCCTGGCTATCCTTGGCCAGGTCTAATCTTAGCCAGGCTCAGATGCTTGGTACTGTTTGACTAAGTGTTCCTTTCTTGGGGAACAATTGAAGTTGTCCTTCCCTGTATGCTAGCTTGACAATTAAGATGCTCATCTTTTCCAAATTATTCTGTTTGGTCAGCTCATGGTAGAATGATTACATTCTGTAACAAACACGAGACCTGTACTCGGAAGAAAAATGAAAGATTTGTGCTTTGGTCCTCCCTGGGAGCGAAAGCACATCCATCATGAGAATTGAAATTACCTTCATCTGATAATAAAAAAAGGAATCCACAGTGCAAGGTTAGTAAGCCTTTCAAAATCCTGGCACCCGAAATTCTTAACTTGTTCCCTCCTATTTCAGTGGCAAGCAAGTTCAAGACAAGCTACAGCATTTGAACCTGACAAGAACAGCTGGGGCTGGAATTGGCTAGAGAGATGGATGGCTGTTCGGCCTTGGGAGAGTCGGTTCCTTGGCACTTACGCTGCAGATGGGATTTTCGTAGTTAATGAAACCAGGCAACCTGACAGAAGTGCAACCAAGACCCCATACAGAAAACCTGTTAAAAAGCATGTTTCAACCTTTCAATCGAACACGTTGAACCACAAGGTCTTCCCATCAAACTCAGAGGGTGGTGGCTCCTCTACAAATCGATCCAGTGGTTCGGTATCAGCTAAATCTAGACTGAGGGTTTTACCCAGAGAAGGTTCTGAGGAAGCCTCATCTCGTCCTTCTGTACTTGTTGTGCGGTCCACTAGTAACCCAAGGGAGAGGACTTCCAGTATTAATTCAAAGGAAAGGACTGGGGACTTGGATTGTCAGGTTCATAAAAGATTCTCCTTGCCTGGCATTGGTAAGTCTACATACCACCTGCACTGCTTCTAGCATGAGCTTCTTTTATATGAAGATTTAGAAGACATTTCTTGTTATACATATCAGCATATGGCATATGTGTTGTTTAGATCCTCATAGACACTAGCAAGTTGTAGTAGAATTTAGCTTTCAGGCATTGATACACTCATATGTTTACACGGCTGCTTAAATAAAATATTCAAATTCATTTAGCTGCTATTGGCAAATTACCAGGTTTAGAAGCTGGCAAACACCTGACAAAGAAAGGCACGGTTAACCGATCCCTGAAGGCCACAAAAGATTCCCAATACTGGGGTCAAGGCATCATCTTGCCAGTTCCATTGATCCAGTTCCCACTAGAGTTGAGCTGGAGACTTGAGAAGGCATGTGATGCTTGAACATCGCCATGGATTGCACTTTGCAGCTTGGATGCCATTCATGTCTTCATGACTGCATCGCAACATCCATGTTGTACTGGCGGCGGTGGCTTTTGACACCGAATACACGGTCTAGATGTGCGCTAGGCTCATTTCATGAGATAAAATCAGATGCATGTCAGCATGTCCATATATGTTGAGGCTGCCATTGGTTTTATTGTTGTATTTGTACGCTAGGAGATATAAATTTTGTCGTCGAGTGGTGTGCTTATCATGTGTTGTCGGTGTATGGTGCTGGTATATTTGTAACATGGAAGGTTAAGAGAGGTAAACCTATTGTACTGTTTTGTGGTACATGGTATTGCCGTATTGGTATAGATTGCACATGGGTCTTGTAGTTGCGTTTCTAACTTTTTAGATCAAATTTGCTTAAAAACATTGGGTGCACAGACTCGATGATCAATGTGGCAAGAAATGTTTGTGTCGAGTTTGTCCTAGTAGGAGGTACAATTAAGGCCTTCTTTGGATCCTATAGATATTAGCTATCTGCTAATAGGTATCTCTTTTGGAAACAATTTTTGAAATAGTATCAGCATATATAACTCCGTCTATGTTGTCTCAACATAGCTGGTCCTAAGCCCGGGTAAAGGAGGAGGGTTGTGATAGGCTTGGCGAGCCAACATAAAAACTCAGCCACTCTTATGGAGATGAAACCCGAAAGATATCACCAACGAACTAGCCATGGATAGGGGTGCGTGGAAGTTAGCTATCCACGTGCCAGAACCATGACTAGACTTTCAAGATCTTATGGGTCTCATCTCTAGCCTACCCCAACTTGTTTGGGACTGAAAGGCCTTGTTGTTGTTGTTGTTGTTGTATCAGCATATATAACTATCGGCCAAATAAATGACAGGATTATAGGATGCCTTGTTTTTGGAACTTGTGCATCTCACCTCAATTTCTCTGACATGTGCCTCGGTCGTGTGCTCTGGTGAAGTATTTTGCTGATCAGTCTGGTTTTCCAAAGCCATGCGAACTCGCCTTGCTCTAACACGGGCCTGAACCCTGACCAAAGCTTGCATACAGCGGAGTGTCGTAGCAGCTTGCTTTCTTACTATATGACCTCTTACAAGGGCTTGAAGCCTAACCAGCCCTTTTAAAGCTCGACGGGCTCTCCTAGCCTGAAGAAGGAACCCAAGTGGGAACTGTAAGGAACTAAAGTATTAAGTGAGAATGATGGTAAATTACTCATTTTCTTTCCACAATTTCTATTTTTTTCCTTGGTGGAGAAAACTTATTTTGCCAACTTCCGCAGTTGCACATGGTAATATACAATCAGATCATGAACAAACAGATTTCAAGCATCACTACAGGAGCACAGGGTACCCACATGAATGGACATAGAGGTATGGGACATAAGATTAGCTGATTTACTTTTGCACTAGGAAATGAAAATTGCATTGACATTAGCTACAACTAGAACTGAGTTTTAATTAAAGAAAAGAGGTGTTTGAGCATAAGAATGCTTATTCGGATTTGTTGAGACATTAGAGCTGAACACATTTTCAGGAGTCAGCACTTGCATGAATTGAATCAGTAAATGGAATCCACAGGACAACATGAATGCATACCAGGAAAGCTCTAAATGCTGTCTGAATAATCGTAGCAGCCCAGATCTCTTTCAGTTCCTCTTCAGTTTGAGACAGTGGCACATGAGCTGAACTACAAGTGGGTTCCAAGCATAAAGGTACATTAGAATCATCTTCAGGTGGATCATTTCCATAAGGAACCTCTGGAATTTCTTCTTGTGCAGCAATGCTGCTGTCATCTTGAGAGCGCTGATTCTGAAAATGAAACAGATCCGGGACATCGCTTTTCTGCAGTTTCCCCAGTTGGCACTTCTTGAATTATGAGAACAAAAATTCTTGGTGGTTATGCAATCACAAGAGCTTCAGATTAACTGATGGATAGGTATAACTTAGTAACCCCAAACCTTGCCTTCTGATGTACACATGAACATATTTTTGCACTTCCCTCATTAACCTGTTATGAGTATGCATCATTTTGCTTATGAGTTGCCAACTGGGGAAACTGCAGAAAAGCGATGTCCCGGATCTGTTTCATTTTCAGAATCAGCGCTCTCAAGATGACAGCAGCATTGCTGCACAAGAAGAAATTCCAGAGGTTCCTTATGGAAATGATCCACCTGAAGATGATTCTAATGTACCTTTATGCTTGGAACCCACTTGTAGTTCAGCTCATGTGCCACTGTCTCAAACTGAAGAGGAACTGAAAGAGATCTGGGCTGCTACGATTATTCAGACAGCATTTAGAGCTTTCCTGGTATGCATTCATGTTGTCCTGTGGATTCCATTTACTGATTCAATTCATGCAAGTGCTGACTCCTGAAAATGTGTTCAGCTCTAATGTCTCAACAAATCCGAATAAGCATTCTTATGCTCAAACACCTCTTTTCTTTAATTAAAACTCAGTTCTAGTTGTAGCTAATGTCAATGCAATTTTCATTTCCTAGTGCAAAAGTAAATCAGCTAATCTTATGTCCCATACCTCTATGTCCATTCATGTGGGTACCCTGTGCTCCTGTAGTGATGCTTGAAATCTGTTTGTTCATGATCTGATTGTATATTACCACCATGTGCAACTGCGGAAGTTGGCAAAATAAGTTTTCTCCACCAAGGAAAAAAATAGAAATTGTGGAAAGAAAATGAGTAATTTACCATCATTCTCACTTAATACTTTAGTTCCTTACAGTTCCCACTTGGGTTCCTTCTTCAGGCTAGGAGAGCCCGTCGAGCTTTAAAAGGGCTGGTTAGGCTTCAAGCCCTTGTAAGAGGTCATATAGTAAGAAAGCAAGCTGCTACGACACTCCGCTGTATGCAAGCTTTGGTCAGGGTTCAGGCCCGTGTTAGAGCAAGGCGAGTTCGCATGGCTTTGGAAAACCAGACTGATCAGCAAAATACTTCACCAGAGCACACGACCGAGGCACATGTCAGAGAAATTGAGGTGAGATGCACAAGTTCCAAAAACAAGGCATCCTATAATCCTGTCATTTATTTGGCCGATAGTTATATATGCTGATACAACAACAACAACAACAACAAGGCCTTTCAGTCCCAAACAAGTTGGGGTAGGCTAGAGATGAGACCCATAAGATCTTGAAAGTCTAGTCATGGTTCTGGCACGTGGATAGCTAACTTCCACGCACCCCTATCCATGGCTAGTTCGTTGGTGATATCTTTCGGGTTTCATCTCCATAAGAGTGGCTGAGTTTTTATGTTGGCTCGCCAAGCCTATCACAACCCTCCTCCTTTACCCGGGCTTAGGACCAGCTATGTTGAGACAACATAGACGGAGTTATATATGCTGATACTATTTCAAAAATTGTTTCCAAAAGAGATACCTATTAGCAGATAGCTAATATCTATAGGATCCAAAGAAGGCCTTAATTGTACCTCCTACTAGGACAAACTCGACACAAACATTTCTTGCCACATTGATCATCGAGTCTGTGCACCCAATGTTTTTAAGCAAATTTGATCTAAAAAGTTAGAAACGCAACTACAAGACCCATGTGCAATCTATACCAATACGGCAATACCATGTACCACAAAACAGTACAATAGGTTTACCTCTCTTAACCTTCCATGTTACAAATATACCAGCACCATACACCGACAACACATGATAAGCACACCACTCGACGACAAAATTTATATCTCCTAGCGTACAAATACAACAATAAAACCAATGGCAGCCTCAACATATATGGACATGCTGACATGCATCTGATTTTATCTCATGAAATGAGCCTAGCGCACATCTAGACCGTGTATTCGGTGTCAAAAGCCACCGCCGCCAGTACAACATGGATGTTGCGATGCAGTCATGAAGACATGAATGGCATCCAAGCTGCAAAGTGCAATCCATGGCGATGTTCAAGCATCACATGCCTTCTCAAGTCTCCAGCTCAACTCTAGTGGGAACTGGATCAATGGAACTGGCAAGATGATGCCTTGACCCCAGTATTTGGGAATCTTTTGTGGCCTTCAGGGATCGGTTAACCGTGCCTTTCTTTGTCAGGTGTTTGCCAGCTTCTAAACCTGGTAATTTGCCAATAGCAGCTAAATGAATTTGAATATTTTATTTAAGCAGCCGTGTAAACATATGAGTGTATCAATGCCTGAAAGCTAAATTCTACTACAACTTGCTAGTGTCTATGAGGATCTAAACAACACATATGCCATATGCTGATATGTATAACAAGAAATGTCTTCTAAATCTTCATATAAAAGAAGCTCATGCTAGAAGCAGTGCAGGTGGTATGTAGACTTACCAATGCCAGGCAAGGAGAATCTTTTATGAACCTGACAATCCAAGTCCCCAGTCCTTTCCTTTGAATTAATACTGGAAGTCCTCTCCCTTGGGTTACTAGTGGACCGCACAACAAGTACAGAAGGACGAGATGAGGCTTCCTCAGAACCTTCTCTGGGTAAAACCCTCAGTCTAGATTTAGCTGATACCGAACCACTGGATCGATTTGTAGAGGAGCCACCACCCTCTGAGTTTGATGGGAAGACCTTGTGGTTCAACGTGTTCGATTGAAAGGTTGAAACATGCTTTTTAACAGGTTTTCTGTATGGGGTCTTGGTTGCACTTCTGTCAGGTTGCCTGGTTTCATTAACTACGAAAATCCCATCTGCAGCGTAAGTGCCAAGGAACCGACTCTCCCAAGGCCGAACAGCCATCCATCTCTCTAGCCAATTCCAGCCCCAGCTGTTCTTGTCAGGTTCAAATGCTGTAGCTTGTCTTGAACTTGCTTGCCACTGAAATAGGAGGGAACAAGTTAAGAATTTCGGGTGCCAGGATTTTGAAAGGCTTACTAACCTTGCACTGTGGATTCCTTTTTTTATTATCAGATGAAGGTAATTTCAATTCTCATGATGGATGTGCTTTCGCTCCCAGGGAGGACCAAAGCACAAATCTTTCATTTTTCTTCCGAGTACAGGTCTCGTGTTTGTTACAGAATGTAATCATTCTACCATGAGCTGACCAAACAGAATAATTTGGAAAAGATGAGCATCTTAATTGTCAAGCTAGCATACAGGGAAGGACAACTTCAATTGTTCCCCAAGAAAGGAACACTTAGTCAAACAGTACCAAGCATCTGAGCCTGGCTAAGATTAGACCTGGCCAAGGATAGCCAGGCGAGCATACGGCAAGTTCATGGTGTTTAGTTGTATGGTTAAACCTGACCTGCTAGGGCCGTGTTTGGTTGGGTGCTCTGCATGAACTCAGCTCACCTCTTCTTTGGTGTGGTGAGTCAACCACTCATCTTCCTCATGCTACCGATGCGGACATGCAGGACATCAAGGAGTCAGCATGGAATCAAAAAGCACTAAGGGCCTGATTGGTTCGCTGAGAAGATTGGCCAGGCTCGTACCAGCCAGCCAGGCTCCCCTCTGCCTGGTTCAGTGCATGCAAATACTGGATGTTTGGTTGTCTGGTCATACACATGCAAGCAGAATAGGGAGGTGTTTGGATGGATCGATGCACTGCACGGTTTCAGTCACAGACGCACGCGCGGAGTGGTTGACGGGCAGCTTTGCGGCACCGCCGGAGCCTGTCTCGCCATCGTTTCTGCAGAGCCTGGCTCGTCGCGCCGTTTTGCATCTCCTCGGCCTGGCCCGGTTACGTACACAGGCAACCAAACAACCGCATCATGTATCCCATGGGCCAGGCTCTTCCATATCCAGGAAACCAAACAGGCCATAACGTTTCCAACCCAATCAAAGAGGATAATGGTGGCGTAAGGATCACAGCATCAAACGCTTATTTTTTTGAAGTGATTCTATCTTTGGAAAATCACTTGATCCTTGTACTAACAGTACAAACTATTACCAGACTGCAGGGCTAGCTAGCTCATCAACTACCTTCTAAGCATCAAGTTCTCACTTTTTTCTTCTACCAAAGCACCAAGAACAATCAATCCATTGGCCGTGTGCACGCAGGCCAGCGCCAACCATGTGTGGCACTCGTTTTCACCAGAGCTGGGCAGCCCATGCCTGCTCCTTGCCCTGCAGCGCACTTGTGTGGGCAGCGCCGCTCTGCAGCGACGCAGCACAGGGCAAGTACGACTGCAGCGATGAAGGACCGAAACACAGAGGCAGACGGGGTTGCACTGCAAGGGATAGGCGCGCCGGAGACGAGGAAGAAGCTTGACCAAGCTGTTCATGCCATCTGCCCCGGCGGTGAAGAAGCAGGATGTGAGGGGAACAGGAAGGGAGGGGTAGCCAAAGCCTAGCTAACCTTAGCCGCCCGATTCTGTGAGCCAGGGATACACAGGCTATCTCGGTACGGATGGCTTAGGGAGTTAGGGTAGCCTGGCTCTGACGCGGATGAACCAAACAAACCGGCTGATCTGGTCTAGACATAACGCAGGCCAAGGATTGATTGTTCTTGGTGCTTTGGTAGAAGAAAAAAGTGAGAACTTGATGCTTAGAAGGTAGTTGATGAGCTAGCTAGCCCTGCAGTCTGGTAATAGTTTGTACTGTTAGTACAAGGATCAAGTGATTTTCCAAAGATAGAATCACTTCAAAAAAATAAGCGTTTGATGCTGTGATCCTTACGCCACCATTATCCTCTTTGATTGGGTTGGAAACGTTATGGCCTGTTTGGTTTCCTGGATATGGAAGAGCCTGGCCCATGGGATACATGATGCGGTTGTTTGGTTGCCTGTGTACGTAACCGGGCCAGGCCGAGGAGATGCAAAACGGCGCGACGAGCCAGGCTCTGCAGAAACGATGGCGAGACAGGCTCCGGCGGTGCCGCAAAGCTGCCCGTCAACCACTCCGCGCGTGCGTCTGTGACTGAAACCGTGCAGTGCATCGATCCATCCAAACACCTCCCTATTCTGCTTGCATGTGTATGACCAGACAACCAAACATCCAGTATTTGCATGCACTGAACCAGGCAGAGGGGAGCCTGGCTGGCTGGTACGAGCCTGGCCAATCTTCTCAGCGAACCAATCAGGCCCTTAGTGCTTTTTGATTCCATGCTGACTCCTTGATGTCCTGCATGTCCGCATCGGTAGCATGAGGAAGATGAGTGGTTGACTCACCACACCAAAGAAGAGGTGAGCTGAGTTCATGCAGAGCACCCAACCAAACACGGCCCTAGCAGGTCAGGTTTAACCATACAACTAAACACCATGAACTTGCCGTATGCTCGCCTGGCTATCCTTGGCCAGGTCTAATCTTAGCCAGGCTCAGATGCTTGGTACTGTTTGACTAAGTGTTCCTTTCTTGGGGAACAATTGAAGTTGTCCTTCCCTGTATGCTAGCTTGACAATTAAGATGCTCATCTTTTCCAAATTATTCTGTTTGGTCAGCTCATGGTAGAATGATTACATTCTGTAACAAACACGAGACCTGTACTCGGAAGAAAAATGAAAGATTTGTGCTTTGGTCCTCCCTGGGAGCGAAAGCACATCCATCATGAGAATTGAAATTACCTTCATCTGATAATAAAAAAAGGAATCCACAGTGCAAGGTTAGTAAGCCTTTCAAAATCCTGGCACCCGAAATTCTTAACTTGTTCCCTCCTATTTCAGTGGCAAGCAAGTTCAAGACAAGCTACAGCATTTGAACCTGACAAGAACAGCTGGGGCTGGAATTGGCTAGAGAGATGGATGGCTGTTCGGCCTTGGGAGAGTCGGTTCCTTGGCACTTACGCTGCAGATGGGATTTTCGTAGTTAATGAAACCAGGCAACCTGACAGAAGTGCAACCAAGACCCCATACAGAAAACCTGTTAAAAAGCATGTTTCAACCTTTCAATCGAACACGTTGAACCACAAGGTCTTCCCATCAAACTCAGAGGGTGGTGGCTCCTCTACAAATCGATCCAGTGGTTCGGTATCAGCTAAATCTAGACTGAGGGTTTTACCCAGAGAAGGTTCTGAGGAAGCCTCATCTCGTCCTTCTGTACTTGTTGTGCGGTCCACTAGTAACCCAAGGGAGAGGACTTCCAGTATTAATTCAAAGGAAAGGACTGGGGACTTGGATTGTCAGGTTCATAAAAGATTCTCCTTGCCTGGCATTGGTAAGTCTACATACCACCTGCACTGCTTCTAGCATGAGCTTCTTTTATATGAAGATTTAGAAGACATTTCTTGTTATACATATCAGCATATGGCATATGTGTTGTTTAGATCCTCATAGACACTAGCAAGTTGTAGTAGAATTTAGCTTTCAGGCATTGATACACTCATATGTTTACACGGCTGCTTAAATAAAATATTCAAATTCATTTAGCTGCTATTGGCAAATTACCAGGTTTAGAAGCTGGCAAACACCTGACAAAGAAAGGCACGGTTAACCGATCCCTGAAGGCCACAAAAGATTCCCAAATACTGGGGTCAAGGCATCATCTTGCCAGTTCCATTGATCCAGTTCCCACTAGAGTTGAGCTGGAGACTTGAGAAGGCATGTGATGCTTGAACATCGCCATGGATTGCACTTTGCAGCTTGGATGCCATTCATGTCTTCATGACTGCATCGCAACATCCATGTTGTACTGGCGGCGGTGGCTTTTGACACCGAATACACGGTCTAGATGTGCGCTAGGCTCATTTCATGAGATAAAATCAGATGCATGTCAGCATGTCCATATATGTTGAGGCTGCCATTGGTTTTATTGTTGTATTTGTACGCTAGGAGATATAAATTTTGTCGTCGAGTGGTGTGCTTATCATGTGTTGTCGGTGTATGGTGCTGGTATATTTGTAACATGGAAGGTTAAGAGAGGTAAACCTATTGTACTGTTTTGTGGTACATGGTATTGCCGTATTGGTATAGATTGCACATGGGTCTTGTAGTTGCGTTTCTAACTTTTTAGATCAAATTTGCTTAAAAACATTGGGTGCACAGACTCGATGATCAATGTGGCAAGAAATGTTTGTGTCGAGTTTGTCCTAGTAGGAGGTACAATTAAGGCCTTCTTTGGATCCTATAGATATTAGCTATCTGCTAATAGGTATCTCTTTTGGATCCAAACAAATGCAGCTAATAAAATAGCTAATTGTTAATTTGACCTCTAGATCATGACTATCTCGCTAGTTAGACCAAATCATATAATAGCAGCTAATAGTTATCTTTTTAGTATTTTTCATTAGTTGTGCATCCAACACCCTTTGACTAATAGGTAGCTAATAGTTAGCTAGCTAATCTCTTCTCTGCACTAAAAAATAGCTAAGGTTATCGTCAACCCGCTTACCTTCACCTCGCTCGCCAACCCGCCCCTGTGCTCCTTTCGTCCTTGGTCGCGAAACTAGTTTCTATGTAATTACAATCACGTGCGTTTGCGAGCTGGATTGGCAGGGGTTTCGATAACCTTGGATTACCGTGACTGCCTGGGTTGTACGAAAAACTCTATTATGCTTAATGAAAAACGTGTTTAGGCGCAATCGCGAAAAAAGGAGTCTTTTTATTTCTCTCCTGTCGGGTAAGTCTAGCCGAGTACATTCGAGTACTTAGGGTTTTTTTCACCCTGTTGCAGGTGAAGGTTCAGTCTGCTGAAGGTGGGGCTAAGTGCCGATGGGCTCAGCGATCCCGTATTTGTTTTTCATTAAGCATAATAGAGTTTTTCGTACAACCCAGGCAGTCACGGTAATCCAAGGTTATCGAAACCCCTGCCAATCCAGCTCGCAAACGCACGTGATTGTAATTACATAGAAACTAGTTTCGCGACCAAGGACGAAAGGAGCACAGGGGCGGGTTGGCGAGCGAGGTGAAGGTAAGCGGGTTGACGATAACCTTAGCTATTTTTTAGTGCAGAGAAGAGATTAGCTAGCTAACTATTAGCTACCTATTAGTCAAAGGGTGTTGGATGCACAACTAATGAAAAATACTAAAAAGATAACTATTAGCTGCTATTATATGATTTGGTCTAACTAGCGAGATAGTCATGATCTAGAGGTCAAATTAACAATTAGCTATTTTATTAGCTGCATTTGTTTGGATCCAAAAGAGATACCTATTAGCAGATAGCTAATATCTATAGGATCCAAAGAAGGCCTTAATTGTACCTCCTACTAGGACAAACTCGACACAAACATTTCTTGCCACATTGATCATCGAGTCTGTGCACCCAATGTTTTTAAGCAAATTTGATCTAAAAAGTTAGAAACGCAACTACAAGACCCATGTGCAATCTATACCAATACGGCAATACCATGTACCACAAAACAGTACAATAGGTTTACCTCTCTTAACCTTCCATGTTACAAATATACCAGCACCATACACCGACAACACATGATAAGCACACCACTCGACGACAAAATTTATATCTCCTAGCGTACAAATACAACAATAAAACCAATGGCAGCCTCAACATATATGGACATGCTGACATGCATCTGATTTTATCTCATGAAATGAGCCTAGCGCACATCTAGACCGTGTATTCGGTGTCAAAAGCCACCGCCGCCAGTACAACATGGATGTTGCGATGCAGTCATGAAGACATGAATGGCATCCAAGCTGCAAAGTGCAATCCATGGCGATGTTCAAGCATCACATGCCTTCTCAAGTCTCCAGCTCAACTCTAGTGGGAACTGGATCAATGGAACTGGCAAGATGATGCCTTGACCCCAGTATTTGGGAATCTTTTGTGGCCTTCAGGGATCGGTTAACCGTGCCTTTCTTTGTCAGGTGTTTGCCAGCTTCTAAACCTGGTAATTTGCCAATAGCAGCTAAATGAATTTGAATATTTTATTTAAGCAGCCGTGTAAACATATGAGTGTATCAATGCCTGAAAGCTAAATTCTACTACAACTTGCTAGTGTCTATGAGGATCTAAACAACACATATGCCATATGCTGATATGTATAACAAGAAATGTCTTCTAAATCTTCATATAAAAGAAGCTCATGCTAGAAGCAGTGCAGGTGGTATGTAGACTTACCAATGCCAGGCAAGGAGAATCTTTTATGAACCTGACAATCCAAGTCCCCAGTCCTT
Source organism: Tripidium arundinaceum (assembly GCA_030439765.1). Classification (NCBI taxonomy): domain Eukaryota; kingdom Viridiplantae; phylum Streptophyta; class Magnoliopsida; order Poales; family Poaceae; genus Tripidium; species Tripidium arundinaceum. Next base: position 1,790 of record JAHUYU010003134.1, on the reverse strand, counting down.
TCCTTTGAATTAATACTGGAAGTCCTCTCCCTTGGGTTACTAGTGGACCGCACAACAAGTACAGAAGGACGAGATGAGGCTTCCTCAGAACCTTCTCTGGGTAAAACCCTCAGTCTAGATTTAGCTGATACCGAACCACTGGATCGATTTGTAGAGGAGCCACCACCCTCTGAGTTTGATGGGAAGACCTTGTGGTTCAACGTGTTCGATTGAAAGGTTGAAACATGCTTTTTAACAGGTTTTCTGTATGGGGTCTTGGTTGCACTTCTGTCAGGTTGCCTGGTTTCATTAACTACGAAAATCCCATCTGCAGCGTAAGTGCCAAGGAACCGACTCTCCCAAGGCCGAACAGCCATCCATCTCTCTAGCCAATTCCAGCCCCAGCTGTTCTTGTCAGGTTCAAATGCTGTAGCTTGTCTTGAACTTGCTTGCCACTGAAATAGGAGGGAACAAGTTAAGAATTTCGGGTGCCAGGATTTTGAAAGGCTTACTAACCTTGCACTGTGGATTCCTTTTTTTATTATCAGATGAAGGTAATTTCAATTCTCATGATGGATGTGCTTTCGCTCCCAGGGAGGACCAAAGCACAAATCTTTCATTTTTCTTCCGAGTACAGGTCTCGTGTTTGTTACAGAATGTAATCATTCTACCATGAGCTGACCAAACAGAATAATTTGGAAAAGATGAGCATCTTAATTGTCAAGCTAGCATACAGGGAAGGACAACTTCAATTGTTCCCCAAGAAAGGAACACTTAGTCAAACAGTACCAAGCATCTGAGCCTGGCTAAGATTAGACCTGGCCAAGGATAGCCAGGCGAGCATACGGCAAGTTCATGGTGTTTAGTTGTATGGTTAAACCTGACCTGCTAGGGCCGTGTTTGGTTGGGTGCTCTGCATGAACTCAGCTCACCTCTTCTTTGGTGTGGTGAGTCAACCACTCATCTTCCTCATGCTACCGATGCGGACATGCAGGACATCAAGGAGTCAGCATGGAATCAAAAAGCACTAAGGGCCTGATTGGTTCGCTGAGAAGATTGGCCAGGCTCGTACCAGCCAGCCAGGCTCCCCTCTGCCTGGTTCAGTGCATGCAAATACTGGATGTTTGGTTGTCTGGTCATACACATGCAAGCAGAATAGGGAGGTGTTTGGATGGATCGATGCACTGCACGGTTTCAGTCACAGACGCACGCGCGGAGTGGTTGACGGGCAGCTTTGCGGCACCGCCGGAGCCTGTCTCGCCATCGTTTCTGCAGAGCCTGGCTCGTCGCGCCGTTTTGCATCTCCTCGGCCTGGCCCGGTTACGTACACAGGCAACCAAACAACCGCATCATGTATCCCATGGGCCAGGCTCTTCCATATCCAGGAAACCAAACAGGCCATAACGTTTCCAACCCAATCAAAGAGGATAATGGTGGCGTAAGGATCACAGCATCAAACGCTTATTTTTTGAAGTGATTCTATCTTTGGAAAATCACTTGATCCTTGTACTAACAGTACAAACTATTACCAGACTGCAGGGCTAGCTAGCTCATCAACTACCTTCTAAGCATCAAGTTCTCACTTTTTTCTTCTACCAAAGCACCAAGAACAATCAATCCATTGGCCGTGTGCACGCAGGCCAGCGCCAACCATGTGTGGCACTCGTTTTCACCAGAGCTGGGCAGCCCATGCCTGCTCCTTGCCCTGCAGCGCACTTGTGTGGGCAGCGCCGCTCTGCAGCGACGCAGCACAGGGCAAGTACGACTGCAGCGATGAAGGACCGAAACACAGAGGCAGACGGGGTTGCAAA
>JAHUYU010003024.1:0-20885 GCA_030439765.1 Tripidium arundinaceum | reverse complement strand
CAAAGGAGATGTGGCAAGCAAAATCAGAAAAAACAAAACCATCATGCAAGCAGAATAAAAACTAATGAATCTATCTGACAAATTTAAGAAACTTTCTATAGAGAATGGAGAGTACTCCCTCTATCCTGAAATACATGGTATTAAAGGTTTAAAATTTGTCCCAAATTATAAAGTATTATGAATTATATTGCTCAACCTCACACATATGTGCTTGCCTTTTAAACACCTTCTATGCATGTCTTTTTGCGAACACATGGTTGATTGCCCATGTGTGAGTGATGAGTGACTGTCAATGAGGTGATCAGAGTTTTGGTTAAGCGTGTGTGAGACTAACCATGGCGAGAGTGAGTTGTGTACACAACATGTCTCTTGGCTTTATGATGTGCAAGTGTTGAGTTTGAGACGGTCGACGGCAATGGAGAAGGTCAAGCGAGGAGTCCGTGTACGATGGACCAGGAGCAATGAAGGGCAGGCACAAAAGCTTGGACCGAGGGACCTAGGGCTGGAGGATGGACCGTGGATGGCTAGCACCTGGACACATCCACAAGCAAGTGTACATGCAAGGATGGTGATGGAGACGGTGTTGACCGAAGTCAAGACGGCGATCGGACCAAGTCAAAGTGGGCGTGCAGCAGGAACTTGGTGATCAGCCGTTCAAGGGCGAGCAGGACACGCATCGACATCATGGAGAAGGTGTAGCGGCTACGCGACTCCAAGTGGGTTTGGCGATTTGGGCCTCAAAACCGCGCGAGGCAAGTTTGCCGAGTTCGGGCCTCAAAACCCGGGGGAGGATCTCAGAGCGGCACGTAGCGTCATCGAAGAGCTTGCGTTGAGGCGAAGCAACTTTACGAAGGGCTTGTGCCCCCCTTAATGTATGGAAACCAATTTGGACCATTTTGTCCTCGTGGCTAAGTGGCTCAAGCTTGAACCTAGGGGCACTCTTGGAATTATATAATAGCCCTATAAAAAAGGATAGAGGCTACATAAGACACCCATCTCTTCCACCCCCAAGTTATATCCATAGGCTAGCCAAATGCTTCTTGTTAGGGAGATTAGAAGTAGAGAGACAAGCACCTCTTGCTCTAGTTTTCCATCTTTAGTAGGAGGATGAAGGGAGGAGGCTAGTCCTGGTCTTGTAAAGGAGATTTCATGGTTGTTTAATCAAGTTGTTGGCTGAAATCTCAAGTTCATCCTTTTCCTCAAGGTTCTTCTCACACTCGTCGTCGCTCGAAGGAGTGGAATCATCATCGCTCGAGTCGAGGTCGAGGTCGAGGTGGCATTCTTGATGTACCTCTTCTTAAGCGCCTCCTTGTTCATCTTCCTCCCCTTGGGCTTGTGCTTGGCATAGGTGTACTTGTGCTTATCCTTGCGCTTGTCAAAGTCAATCTTTCCCTTGCGCTTGACAAAGTCAATCTTGCCTTTTGTCTTGGGTAGTCGGTGATGAAGTGATCGAGGTCCTTGCACCCAAAGCATCCATCCTTGTGTCCACTACGCCTTCGGTTCTTGTGGTTGTTTTAGAACCGCTTGAACTTGTTGGTGATCAGCATGAGCTCCTCGTACCCAAGTGCCTCCAAACGCTCCTTTGTGATAGAAATCAAAGATGACAATGCAAAACACACAAATGAGGGGTTAGTTGAAGACCCACCTAGGTTCGGCACGAGTGCCATGGTTTGGGTGGAGGGATTTTCAATTTGTCTCTAGACTGGTTATTGATCTCGATGGATTTGAGCTTGCTACACAACTCATCTATAGTGAGGGTCTCATAGTTTGGTGATTCTGTAATGGCAGCAACTTTCACCTCCCACACCTTACGATCTAGGGCATGCAAAAGCTTGAGAGCTCTCTCATGGTCATAGTAAGGCAGTTGAGGCTTTTTTGCCCTCATTTTGTTCATGATGGACTAGAAGCGACTGAACATTAAATCAATACTTTCATCAGGAAGTTGCAAGAAATTCTCTTACTCGCGGTGGTGAGTCTCAAAGAGGCTAGTCTTCACATGAGAAGAGCCCTCATGGTATTTTTTGAGAGTTGACCAGATCTCTTGAGCAGTCTCATGTTGGTCAACTTGATCCTACCAACCCGATAGCCCAAATCACATAGTCTTGATCCAAGAAAATATCCCAAACGCGAGAATTAAGACTCTGAAGGTAAGCAGACATGCAAATCTTCCAATAAGCATAATTGGTTCCATCGAACCACGGGGGCTTTCCACTGGTGCGCTCCATTGTCGCCTTCATGGATCACAAAGCCGGTTAAGGTGGTATGATCCTTATCCCGCTCCGATACCAATTGAAGGACCAAAAACGATGACTAGAGAGCGGGGGTGTGAATGGGAGCCTCAAAATTTTCTTATCAAGAATAACGTAGAGGCCTATATCCCAATACCACCTGCGAACCTCACAAACACAACTAGCCAAAAATACATAGTCACGACAGATCTATTGACCTTAGAAACTAGGTTGATAATATATATAGAAGCAAACAGAGATCAAAACGAGCAAACTCGGAAACCAGCAGTAAAAACTGGTCTGAGCCAGTTTTTCACAACATAGCTCACGGAATAACAAAAGTCAAAAACTGATCAAATGACCTCCAAAAATCATGAAATTTTGGGGGAGAAGTTTGTAACACAATAGAGAAGATCTCCACAAAAAATAAGCTTAATCGGAGCAATTTGAAAAATAGGCCTAGGCTGGTTTGTGAAACTGGCCTGGGTTGGTGGTTTCTGCGGTTTTCAGCAGAATCCTCTCCATAAAATTCAAAATAAATTCAAACAAGCTCCAAAAAATATAAAACTTGGCACACACCTTGACTAACCCATTTAGAATCTATCCCCAAGAGATCAACTCCAAAAGATCAAAACTTGAACGGGAATTATAAAATCCCTCTGTCAAATTGGGTTTTGTCAAGAATCCTCTAAATGATGATTTCTAGGTGCTCATGCATAATCAGTCAAAACCAATGGCTAGATTAGTTCCCAAAGTCTTATAGCACCTAAGACCAAACACGAAAAACCCAAAACATTCAGATCAAAGATTTCCAAGAAAATCACCAAACGAGACTTGAAAAGGCGAGTTTTAGGAAGGAAACTTTGCAAGATGAGAGCTGGTTTCAAGCCATAGTTTGAACAAGTTCCATGAGTCCCAAAACATTCCAAAATTGAGGCTACAACACAGCCAAACTGTCAGACTGAAAAACACTAAAAATGACCACGAAAATCATCGAAAAAGGAAAAACCGGAGGAGGAAAAGGATGAACTTGAGATTTCAGCCAACAACTTGATTAAACAACCATGAAATCTCCTTTACAAGACCAGGACTAGCCTCCTCCCTTCATCCTCCTACTAAAGATGGAAAACTAGAGCAAGAGGTGCTTGTCTCTCTACTTCTAATCTCCCTAACAAGAAGCATTTGGCTAGCCTATGGATATAACTTGGGGGTGGAAGAGATGGGTGTCTTATGTAGCCTCTATCCTTTTTTATAGGGCTATTATATAATTCCAAGAGTGCCCCTAGGTTCAAGCTTGAGCCACTTAGCCACGAGGACAAAATGGTCCAAATTGGTTTCCATACATTAAGGGGGGCACAAGCCCTTCGTAAAGTTGCTTCGCCTCAACGCAAGCTCTTCGATGACGCTACGTGCCGCTCTGAGATCCTCCCCCGGGTTTTGAGGCCCGAACTCGGCAAACTTGCCTCGCGCGGTTTTGAGGCCCAAATCGCCAAACCCACTTGGAGTCGCGTAGCCGCTACACCTTCTCCATGATGTCGATGCGTGTCCTGCTCGCCCTTGAACGGCTGATCACCAAGTTCCTGCTGCACGCCCACTTTGACTTGGTCCGATCGCCGTCTTGACTTCGGTCAACACCGTCTCCATCACCATCCTTGCATGTACACTTGCTTGTGGATGTGTCCAGGTGCTAGCCATCCACGGTCCATCCTCCAGCCCTAGGTCCCTCGGTCCAAGCTTTTGTGCCTGCCCTTCATTGCTCCTGGTCCATCGTACACGGACTCCTCGCTTGACCTTCTCCATTGCCGTCGACCGTCTCAAACTCAACACTTGCACATCATAAAGCCAAGAGACATGTTGTGTACACAACTCACTCTCGCCATGGTTAGTCTCACACACGCTTAACCAAAACTCTGATCACCTCATTGACAGTCACTCATCACTCACACATGGGCAATCAACCATGTGTTCGCAAAAAGACATGCATAGAAGGTGTTTAAAAGGCAAGCACATATGTGTGAGGTTGAGCAATATAATTCATAATACTTTATAATTTGGGACAAATTTTAAACCTTTAATACCATGTATTTCAGGATAGAGGGAGTACTCTCCATTCTCTATAGAAAGTTTCTTAAATTTGTCAGATAGATTCATTAGTTTTTATTCTGCTTGCATGATGGTTTTGTTTTTTCTGATTTTGCTTGCCACATCTCCTTTGACTAAGTTTATCTAGATCTCTATTATTTATTCTCTGTTACACATAGAAACTTTCTCAAATTTATCAGATAGATGCATTAGTTTTATTTATTCACCTTGCATGATGGTTTTTTTTTGTTTCTGATTTTGCTTGCTATAACCTCTTGATGGCCGTCGGGTCTATGATTTGGTAAGTAGTACAACTACTTGCATACGTGCCAGCTGTAGTGAAGATTAATTATATTCTGGTCCAAGATAAGGGTTAGCTATTCCAGTTGAGTTTAGAAGTATGTACCTTTCACATTAATTATATCCATGTTAACCAGTAATGTTTTCAAACGGTGATACGTGCTATGTGTTCACTAAGCTATTCATATTATATCCATGTTAACCAGTAATGTCTTCAAACGGTGATACGAGCATAGTTATGAAGTACATCACCAGTGGGGCTTCCGATTTCCTGATAAAGCCTGTGAGAATTGAAGTGCTGAAGAACATATGGCAGCATGTGTTCCGGAAGCAGCTGATCGGGGAGAACAGAAGCAGCAGCAACAATGCTCAACACCTCGATCAGGTTTCATATCCACCAACCATAGCTCCTGCTTCTACATATGCCACAAGAACCACTGGAATAATCACTGAAGCCACGGCGATACTGGAGAGCGCGACAAGAGAGACGACTAACGGGACGGTCACAAGATATACAGGATCTCAGGAAGTCAAGGCTCAGCTGGACCATACAGCTGCACCGCCAATTCATTGCAGCTGTGAATTCCCTGGGGGAAAGTGAGTAGTGATCAACCACATTTCCTTAGCTTTTAAGCATGTTCGTATATTAACATAGTACTTATTTCCTTTGTGTTAATTATATATATTGGTTATACACTTGGTTCACAGAGGCAGTTCCAAAGAAGATACTGGAGACAATGAAGGTTAAACATTTGACAAGAGAACAAGTTGCAAGCCACCTGCAGGTAATTAATTAGTATATTCTGATATATATGTTCTAGAAGTGCATATGGATCATTTCATTTTGTAATACTCCTGTAATATAATTATGTTGTTTATGGATATACTTTTTTGGATATACTGATGAACCATAAAAATTCTACTTCAAAAAACTGATGCAGAAATACAGGCTTCACCTAAGAAAATTGAATCAAACATTGCCCAAGGATGACACGCCTTCACCATCAAGCCATCCCAATGAATCAAACATTCTCAGACCAGAATTCAACAGTTCTTTGAATTCAACGTATTTTGATCAAGATGGATGCTTGGAGATCACAGAGTACTCTTTGCCCAAGGATGACATCTCAAGTGGCTCAGACTGTATGCTGGGAGAACGAAACAACTACTCACCTCAAGGTTTCCAGGATTTCAGATGGGATTCAGAGAAACAGGGATCTGAAACGACATATTTATGGAATTTCGAGTCAGATGAGTGATTCTATCACTATAAACATGCATCATACCACGAAACATAACTAAGTAATAACGTGCACTCATATGCCATGTCCTGAATAATGACAGCCTATGTGTAGAGTATTACATCCTGTATTGAACCTCATTTGTGTATGTGTTGCCTACTTGAGAGTAACATAAATACTGGAGCGAACAAGAACTACTTTACTATATAGACCATAAATAGCCAGACCTACTTAATTTGGGATCTCAAATAATTATACTATCGAATAGTATAATATGTAATTATGCACTTATAATTCCCTACAGGAAACAGCTAAGATGTGTATGATTATTGTTTCTGGCTTTTCTACAAGCCTGTAATAGATATTATCGTTTCAGTTATTTTACTTTTTATTTTGTTCTTTTCGTAAGAGCTTGGCTGCTTGGTTTTACACGCGAGGGCAGTAAATTCTGTATCCACAAGAAAAAAATATGGACCAAATCCTCTCTTTAAGGGACCGTACGGATGCATATCTGTGGTTCTCTCAAAAGACAATTTGGCACCAATAGTTTCCATGCTAGGCTGACCGGCACATGAGCGTATCCATGGCAGTAGTCAACAAGCAAGGCAAACTACGAATACATGACTACAAACATACCAGAGAACAGAACACTACTACTGTCGGTTTTGTTAATTCCTCACGGTTTTCAAAATATCGATGGGAGCCAAGAATGGCGCCTATCGATCGGACAAAACCGACAAGGAAATAGCCAGATAACTCCTGTCGGTTTCTCATAACCTATTGAAAACCAATATGCCGTCTGGAGTAAGAATGTGGTTCCTGAAAGTTAGGAAAAACTGTCAAGAACTTTGTTTCCTATCAACCTGAAAACTGATGAGATTCAGGTTCTAGCCCTCTCTAGGCTGTTGGGTTGATCTCAAGGGAACGGTCAAAAGACTGAGTCCGCAGGGGAAACCCCATGAGCACGACTTTTGGAGTCGCCAAAAGTCACCACGGTTGCAGCCCCTTGTTACATAGTGCTTAATAAATAGGAGGCTCCCCTCACCTCTCGTGGCCCAATGGACCGAGAGAGGTTAGCCACTCCAAACCCTAAGCACTCGATCTAACCGAGCGCTGGAGCAAAGGGGAGGCTGCCAGATTCCAATTCTAATCCTTAATTTCATCTTGCATGTTGGGAAAAGATGAAATTGCTCCTACCAAATCCACCTCAAGGGTATGCTCTATTCATCTCATGGGTTCTAATCTCGTGATCATCTCAAATCCCCCTCTAACTCATTTGTATATGTTTAATGCAAGGAAATCAATTTCTCTCCAAAAATTCATCTCCCTCACATGGATGCAAGAAGACCAAGATCATGAGCTTGAGCTTGGTGACCCAGGGTCACCAATTCATCAAGTTAAGTTCACCAACCTTTTCTTCTAGATTTTATCTCTCCTTTAATCATGACTTATCAATTTCTCAACCTAGCTCTAGAATTCCAAATGGCTGATCAAACCGTAGGATACACAACACTAGTATGTCCTATAGACACCCCTAGATGATCACTAGACGCCCCTAGAGACATCACCCACAAACCCTAGATAGAACACCTCAAGAACACTAAGAACACCTTTTTACATAGGTTATGTCGACGTTCTGGCGGACCGTCTGCCTGCACTCACAGACCGTCTGGCAGAACTGGACCGTTCCACCATGCACGAATTGTAAACACTTAGACGGTCCGCAGGATTCTAAGTGAAAATATGTCTAAGTGTTTACAATTCGTGCATGGTGGAACGGTCCAGTTCTGCCAGACGGTCTGTGAGTGCAGGCAGACGGTCCGCCAGAACGTCGACATAACCTATGTAAAAAGGTGTTCTTAGTGTTCTTGAGGTGTTCTATCTAGGGTTTGTGGGTGATGTCTCTAGGGGCGTCTAGTGATCATCTAGGGGTGTCTATAGGACATACTAGTGTTGTGTATCCTACGGTTTGATCAGCCATTTGGAATTCTAGAGCTAGGTTGAGAAATTGATAAGTCATGATTAAAGGAGAGATAAAATCTAGAAGAAAAGGTTGGTGAACTTAACTTGATGAATTGGTGACCCTGGGTCACCAAGCTCAAGCTCATGATCTTGGTCTTCTTGCATCCATGTGAGGGAGATGATTTTTGGAGAGAAATTGATTTCCTTGCATTAAACATATACAAATGAGTTAGAGGGGGATTTGAGATGATCACGAGATTAGAACCCATGAGATGAATAGAGCATACCCTTGAGGTGGATTTGGTAGGAGCAATTTCATCTTTTCCCAACATGCAAGATGAAATTAAGGATTAGAATTGGAATCTGGCAGCCTCCCCTTTGCTCCAGCGCTCGGTTAGATCGAGTGCTTAGGGTTTGGAGTGGCTAACCTCTCTCGGTCCATTGGGCCACGAGAGGTGAGGGGAGCCTCCTATTTATTAAGCACTATGTAACAAGGGGCTGCAACCGTGGTGACTTTTGGCGACTCCAAAAGTCGTGCTCATGGGGTTTCCCCTGCGGACTCAGTCTTTTGACCGTTCCCTTGAGATCAACCCAACAGCCTAGAGAGGGCTAGAACCTGAATCTCATCAGTTTTCAGGTTGATAGGAAACAAAGTTCTTGACAGTTTTTCCTAACTTTCAGGAACCACATTCTTACTCCAGACGGCATATTGGTTTTCAATAGGTTATGAGAAACCGACAGGAGTTATCTGGCTATTTCCTTGTCGGTTTTGTCCGATCGATAGGCGCCATTCTTGGCTCCCATCGATATTTTGAAAACCGTGAGGAATTAACAAAACCGACAGTAGTAGTGTTCTGTTCTCTGGTATGTTTGTAGTCATGTATTCGTAGTTTGCCTTGCTTGTTGACTACTGCCATGGATACGCTCATGTGCCGGTCAGCCTAGCATGGAAACTATTGGTGCCAAATTGTCTTTTGAGAGAACCACAGATATGCATCCGTACGGTCCCTTAAAGAGAGGATTTGGTCCATATTTTTTTCTTGTGGATACAGAATTTACTGCCCTCGCGTGTAAAACCAAGCAGCCAAGCTCTTACGAAAAGAACAAAATAAAAAGTAAAATAACTGAAACGATAATATCTATTACAGGCTTGTAGAAAAGCCAGAAACAATAATCATACACATCTTAGCTGTTTCCTGTAGGGAATTATAAGTGCATAATTACATATTATACTATTCGATAGTATAATTATTTGAGATCCCAAATTAAGTAGGTCTGGCTATTTATGGTCTATATAGTAAAGTAGTTCTTGTTCGCTCCAGTATTTATGTTACTCTCAAGTAGGCAACACATACACAAATGAGGTTCAATACAGGATGTAATACTCTACACATAGGCTGTCATTATTCAGGACATGGCATATGAGTGCACGTTATTACTTAGTTATGTTTCGTGGTATGATGCATGTTTATAGTGATAGAATCACTCATCTGACTCGAAATTCCATAAATATGTCGTTTCAGATCCCTGTTTCTCTGAATCCCATCTGAAATCCTGGAAACCTTGAGGTGAGTAGTTGTTTCGTTCTCCCAGCATACAGTCTGAGTCACTTGAGATGTCATCCTTGGGCAAAGAGTACTCTGTGATCTCCAAGCATCCATCTTGATCAAAATACGTTGAATTCAAAGAACTGTTGAATTCTGGTCTGAGAATGTTTGATTCATTGGGATGGCTTGATGGTGAAGGCGTGTCATCCTTGGGCAATGTTTGATTCAATTTTCTTAGGTGAAGCCTGTATTTCTGCATCAGTTTTTTGAAGTAGAATTTTTATGGTTCATCAGTATATCCAAAAAAGTATATCCATAAACAACATAATTATATTACAGGAGTATTACAAAATGAAATGATCCATATGCACTTCTAGAACATATATATCAGAATATACTAATTAATTACCTGCAGGTGGCTTGCAACTTGTTCTCTTGTCAAATGTTTAACCTTCATTGTCTCCAGTATCTTCTTTGGAACTGCCTCTGTGAACCAAGTGTATAACCAATATATATAATTAACACAAAGGAAATAAGTACTATGTTAATATACGAACATGCTTAAAAGCTAAGGAAATGTGGTTGATCACTACTCACTTTCCCCCAGGGAATTCACAGCTGCAATGAATTGGCGGTGCAGCTGTATGGTCCAGCTGAGCCTTGACTTCCTGAGATCCTGTATATCTGTGACCGTCCCGTTAGTCGTCTCTCTTGTCGCGCTCTCCAGTATCGCCGTGGCTTCAGTGATTATTCCAGTGGTTCTTGTGGCATATGTAGAAGCAGGAGCTATGGTTGGTGGATATGAAACCTGATCGAGGTGTTGAGCATTGTTGCTGCTGCTTCTGTTCTCCCCGATCAGCTGCTTCCGGAACACATGCTGCCATATGTTCTTCAGCACTTCAATTCTCACAGGCTTTATCAGGAAATCGGAAGCCCCACTGGTGATGTACTTCATAACTATGCTCGTATCACCGTTTGAAGACATTACTGGTTAACATGGATATAATATGAATAGCTTAGTGAACACATAGCACGTATCACCGTTTGAAAACATTACTGGTTAACATGGATATAATTAATGTGAAAGGTACATACTTCTAAACTCAACTGGAATAGCTAACCCTTATCTTGGACCAGAATATAATTAATCTTCACTACAGCTGGCACGTATGCAAGTAGTTGTACTACTTACCAAATCATAGACCCGACGGCCATCAAGAGGTTATAGCAAGCAAAATCAGAAACAAAAAAAAACCATCATGCAAGGTGAATAAATAAAACTAATGCATCTATCTGATAAATTTGAGAAAGTTTCTATGTGTAACAGAGAATAAATAATAGAGATCTAGATAAACTTAGTCAAAGGAGATGTGGCAAGCAAAATCAGAAAAAACAAAACCATCATGCAAGCAGAATAAAAACTAATGAATCTATCTGACAAATTTAAGAAACTTTCTATAGAGAATGGAGAGTACTCCCTCTATCCTGAAATACATGGTATTAAAGGTTTAAAATTTGTCCCAAATTATAAAGTATTATGAATTATATTGCTCAACCTCACACATATGTGCTTGCCTTTTAAACACCTTCTATGCATGTCTTTTTGCGAACACATGGTTGATTGCCCATGTGTGAGTGATGAGTGACTGTCAATGAGGTGATCAGAGTTTTGGTTAAGCGTGTGTGAGACTAACCATGGCGAGAGTGAGTTGTGTACACAACATGTCTCTTGGCTTTATGATGTGCAAGTGTTGAGTTTGAGACGGTCGACGGCAATGGAGAAGGTCAAGCGAGGAGTCCGTGTACGATGGACCAGGAGCAATGAAGGGCAGGCACAAAAGCTTGGACCGAGGGACCTAGGGCTGGAGGATGGACCGTGGATGGCTAGCACCTGGACACATCCACAAGCAAGTGTACATGCAAGGATGGTGATGGAGACGGTGTTGACCGAAGTCAAGACGGCGATCGGACCAAGTCAAAGTGGGCGTGCAGCAGGAACTTGGTGATCAGCCGTTCAAGGGCGAGCAGGACACGCATCGACATCATGGAGAAGGTGTAGCGGCTACGCGACTCCAAGTGGGTTTGGCGATTTGGGCCTCAAAACCGCGCGAGGCAAGTTTGCCGAGTTCGGGCCTCAAAACCCGGGGGAGGATCTCAGAGCGGCACGTAGCGTCATCGAAGAGCTTGCGTTGAGGCGAAGCAACTTTACGAAGGGCTTGTGCCCCCCTTAATGTATGGAAACCAATTTGGACCATTTTGTCCTCGTGGCTAAGTGGCTCAAGCTTGAACCTAGGGGCACTCTTGGAATTATATAATAGCCCTATAAAAAAGGATAGAGGCTACATAAGACACCCATCTCTTCCACCCCCAAGTTATATCCATAGGCTAGCCAAATGCTTCTTGTTAGGGAGATTAGAAGTAGAGAGACAAGCACCTCTTGCTCTAGTTTTCCATCTTTAGTAGGAGGATGAAGGGAGGAGGCTAGTCCTGGTCTTGTAAAGGAGATTTCATGGTTGTTTAATCAAGTTGTTGGCTGAAATCTCAAGTTCATCCTTTTCCTCCTCCGGTTTTTCCTTTTTCGATGATTTTCGTGGTCATTTTTAGTGTTTTTCAGTCTGACAGTTTGGCTGTGTTGTAGCCTCAATTTTGGAATGTTTTGGGACTCATGGAACTTGTTCAAACTATGGCTTGAAACCCAGCTCTCATCTTGCAAAGTTTCCTTCCTAAAACTCGCCTTTTCAAGTCTCGTTTGGTGATTTTCTTGGAAATCTTTGATCTGAATGTTTTGGGTTTTTCGTGTTTGGTCTTAGGTGCTATAAGACTTTGGGAACTAATCTAGCCATTGGTTTTGACTGATTATGCATGAGCACCTAGAAATCATCATTTAGAGGATTCTTGACAAAACCCAATTTGACAGAGGGATTTTATAATTCCCGTTCAAGTTTTGATCTTTTGGAGTTGATCTCTTGGGGATAGATTCTAAATGGGTTAGTCAAGGTGTGTGCCAAGTTTTATATTTTTTGGAGCTTGTTTGAATTTATTTTGAATTTTATGGAGAGGATTCTGCTGAAAACCGCAGAAACCACCAACCCAGGCCAGTTTCACAAACCAGCCTAGGCCTATTTTTCAAATTGCTCCGATTAAGCTTATTTTTTGTGGAGATCTTCTCTATTGTGTTACAAACTTCTCCCCCAAAATTTCATGATTTTTGGAGGTCATTTGATCAGTTTTTGACTTTTGTTATTCCGTGAGCTATGTTGTGAAAAACTGGCTCAGACCAGTTTTTACTGCTGGTTTCCGAGTTTGCTCGTTTTGATCTCATGTTGGTCAACTTGATCCTACCAACCCGATAGCCCAAATCACATAGTCTTGATCCAAGAAAATATCCCAAACGCGAGAATTAAGACTCTGAAGGTAAGCAGACATGCAAATCTTCCAATAAGCATAATTGGTTCCATCGAACCACGGGGGCTTTCCACTGGTGCGCTCCATTGTCGCCTTCATGGATCACAAAGCCGGTTAAGGTGGTATGATCCTTATCCCGCTCCGATACCAATTGAAGGACCAAAAACGATGACTAGAGAGCGGGGGTGTGAATGGGAGCCTCAAAATTTTCTTATCAAGAATAACGTAGAGGCCTATATCCCAATACCACCTGCGAACCTCACAAACACAACTAGCCAAAAATACATAGTCACGACAGATCTATTGACCTTAGAAACTAGGTTGATAATATATATAGAAGCAAACAGAGATCAAAACGAGCAAACTCGGAAACCAGCAGTAAAAACTGGTCTGAGCCAGTTTTTCACAACATAGCTCACGGAATAACAAAAGTCAAAAACTGATCAAATGACCTCCAAAAATCATGAAATTTTGGGGGAGAAGTTTGTAACACAATAGAGAAGATCTCCACAAAAAATAAGCTTAATCGGAGCAATTTGAAAAATAGGCCTAGGCTGGTTTGTGAAACTGGCCTGGGTTGGTGGTTTCTGCGGTTTTCAGCAGAATCCTCTCCATAAAATTCAAAATAAATTCAAACAAGCTCCAAAAAATATAAAACTTGGCACACACCTTGACTAACCCATTTAGAATCTATCCCCAAGAGATCAACTCCAAAAGATCAAAACTTGAACGGGAATTATAAAATCCCTCTGTCAAATTGGGTTTTGTCAAGAATCCTCTAAATGATGATTTCTAGGTGCTCATGCATAATCAGTCAAAACCAATGGCTAGATTAGTTCCCAAAGTCTTATAGCACCTAAGACCAAACACGAAAAACCCAAAACATTCAGATCAAAGATTTCCAAGAAAATCACCAAACGAGACTTGAAAAGGCGAGTTTTAGGAAGGAAACTTTGCAAGATGAGAGCTGGGTTTCAAGCCATAGTTTGAACAAGTTCCATGAGTCCCAAAACATTCCAAAATTGAGGCTACAACACAGCCAAACTGTCAGACTGAAAAACACTAAAAATGACCACGAAAATCATCGAAAAAGGAAAAACCGGAGGAGGAAAAGGATGAACTTGAGATTTCAGCCAACAACTTGATTAAACAACCATGAAATCTCCTTTACAAGACCAGGACTAGCCTCCTCCCTTCATCCTCCTACTAAAGATGGAAAACTAGAGCAAGAGGTGCTTGTCTCTCTACTTCTAATCTCCCTAACAAGAAGCATTTGGCTAGCCTATGGATATAACTTGGGGGTGGAAGAGATGGGTGTCTTATGTAGCCTCTATCCTTTTTTATAGGGCTATTATATAATTCCAAGAGTGCCCCTAGGTTCAAGCTTGAGCCACTTAGCCACGAGGACAAAATGGTCCAAATTGGTTTCCATACATTAAGGGGGGCACAAGCCCTTCGTAAAGTTGCTTCGCCTCAACGCAAGCTCTTCGATGACGCTACGTGCCGCTCTGAGATCCTCCCCCGGGTTTTGAGGCCCGAACTCGGCAAACTTGCCTCGCGCGGTTTTGAGGCCCAAATCGCCAAACCCACTTGGAGTCGCGTAGCCGCTACACCTTCTCCATGATGTCGATGCGTGTCCTGCTCGCCCTTGAACGGCTGATCACCAAGTTCCTGCTGCACGCCCACTTTGACTTGGTCCGATCGCCGTCTTGACTTCGGTCAACACCGTCTCCATCACCATCCTTGCATGTACACTTGCTTGTGGATGTGTCCAGGTGCTAGCCATCCACGGTCCATCCTCCAGCCCTAGGTCCCTCGGTCCAAGCTTTTGTGCCTGCCCTTCATTGCTCCTGGTCCATCGTACACGGACTCCTCGCTTGACCTTCTCCATTGCCGTCGACCGTCTCAAACTCAACACTTGCACATCATAAAGCCAAGAGACATGTTGTGTACACAACTCACTCTCGCCATGGTTAGTCTCACACACGCTTAACCAAAACTCTGATCACCTCATTGACAGTCACTCATCACTCACACATGGGCAATCAACCATGTGTTCGCAAAAAGACATGCATAGAAGGTGTTTAAAAGGCAAGCACATATGTGTGAGGTTGAGCAATATAATTCATAATACTTTATAATTTGGGACAAATTTTAAACCTTTAATACCATGTATTTCAGGATAGAGGGAGTACTCTCCATTCTCTATAGAAAGTTTCTTAAATTTGTCAGATAGATTCATTAGTTTTTATTCTGCTTGCATGATGGTTTTGTTTTTTCTGATTTTGCTTGCCACATCTCCTTTGACTAAGTTTATCTAGATCTCTATTATTTATTCTCTGTTACACATAGAAACTTTCTCAAATTTATCAGATAGATGCATTAGTTTTATTTATTCACCTTGCATGATGGTTTTTTTTTGTTTCTGATTTTGCTTGCTATAACCTCTTGATGGCCGTCGGGTCTATGATTTGGTAAGTAGTACAACTACTTGCATACGTGCCAGCTGTAGTGAAGATTAATTATATTCTGGTCCAAGATAAGGGTTAGCTATTCCAGTTGAGTTTAGAAGTATGTACCTTTCACATTAATTATATCCATGTTAACCAGTAATGTTTTCAAACGGTGATACGTGCTATGTGTTCACTAAGCTATTCATATTATATCCATGTTAACCAGTAATGTCTTCAAACGGTGATACGAGCATAGTTATGAAGTACATCACCAGTGGGGCTTCCGATTTCCTGATAAAGCCTGTGAGAATTGAAGTGCTGAAGAACATATGGCAGCATGTGTTCCGGAAGCAGCTGATCGGGGAGAACAGAAGCAGCAGCAACAATGCTCAACACCTCGATCAGGTTTCATATCCACCAACCATAGCTCCTGCTTCTACATATGCCACAAGAACCACTGGAATAATCACTGAAGCCACGGCGATACTGGAGACATTACTGGTTAACATGGATATAATATGAATAGCTTAGTGAACACATAGCACGTATCACCGTTTGAAAACATTACTGGTTAACATGGATATAATTAATGTGAAAGGTACATACTTCTAAACTCAACTGGAATAGCTAACCCTTATCTTGGACCAGAATATAATTAATCTTCACTACAGCTGGCACGTATGCAAGTAGTTGTACTACTTACCAAATCATAGACCCGACGGCCATCAAGAGGTTATAGCAAGCAAAATCAGAAACAAAAAAAAACCATCATGCAAGGTGAATAAATAAAACTAATGCATCTATCTGATAAATTTGAGAAAGTTTCTATGTGTAACAGAGAATAAATAATAGAGATCTAGATAAACTTAGTCAAAGGAGATGTGGCAAGCAAAATCAGAAAAAACAAAACCATCATGCAAGCAGAATAAAAACTAATGAATCTATCTGACAAATTTAAGAAACTTTCTATAGAGAATGGAGAGTACTCCCTCTATCCTGAAATACATGGTATTAAAGGTTTAAAATTTGTCCCAAATTATAAAGTATTATGAATTATATTGCTCAACCTCACACATATGTGCTTGCCTTTTAAACACCTTCTATGCATGTCTTTTTGCGAACACATGGTTGATTGCCCATGTGTGAGTGATGAGTGACTGTCAATGAGGTGATCAGAGTTTTGGTTAAGCGTGTGTGAGACTAACCATGGCGAGAGTGAGTTGTGTACACAACATGTCTCTTGGCTTTATGATGTGCAAGTGTTGAGTTTGAGACGGTCGACGGCAATGGAGAAGGTCAAGCGAGGAGTCCGTGTACGATGGACCAGGAGCAATGAAGGGCAGGCACAAAAGCTTGGACCGAGGGACCTAGGGCTGGAGGATGGACCGTGGATGGCTAGCACCTGGACACATCCACAAGCAAGTGTACATGCAAGGATGGTGATGGAGACGGTGTTGACCGAAGTCAAGACGGCGATCGGACCAAGTCAAAGTGGGCGTGCAGCAGGAACTTGGTGATCAGCCGTTCAAGGGCGAGCAGGACACGCATCGACATCATGGAGAAGGTGTAGCGGCTACGCGACTCCAAGTGGGTTTGGCGATTTGGGCCTCAAAACCGCGCGAGGCAAGTTTGCCGAGTTCGGGCCTCAAAACCCGGGGGAGGATCTCAGAGCGGCACGTAGCGTCATCGAAGAGCTTGCGTTGAGGCGAAGCAACTTTACGAAGGGCTTGTGCCCCCCTTAATGTATGGAAACCAATTTGGACCATTTTGTCCTCGTGGCTAAGTGGCTCAAGCTTGAACCTAGGGGCACTCTTGGAATTATATAATAGCCCTATAAAAAAGGATAGAGGCTACATAAGACACCCATCTCTTCCACCCCCAAGTTATATCCATAGGCTAGCCAAATGCTTCTTGTTAGGGAGATTAGAAGTAGAGAGACAAGCACCTCTTGCTCTAGTTTTCCATCTTTAGTAGGAGGATGAAGGGAGGAGGCTAGTCCTGGTCTTGTAAAGGAGATTTCATGGTTGTTTAATCAAGTTGTTGGCTGAAATCTCAAGTTCATCCTTTTCCTCCTCCGGTTTTTCCTTTTTCGATGATTTTCGTGGTCATTTTTAGTGTTTTTCAGTCTGACAGTTTGGCTGTGTTGTAGCCTCAATTTTGGAATGTTTTGGGACTCATGGAACTTGTTCAAACTATGGCTTGAAACCCAGCTCTCATCTTGCAAAGTTTCCTTCCTAAAACTCGCCTTTTCAAGTCTCGTTTGGTGATTTTCTTGGAAATCTTTGATCTGAATGTTTTGGGTTTTTCGTGTTTGGTCTTAGGTGCTATAAGACTTTGGGAACTAATCTAGCCATTGGTTTTGACTGATTATGCATGAGCACCTAGAAATCATCATTTAGAGGATTCTTGACAAAACCCAATTTGACAGAGGGATTTTATAATTCCCGTTCAAGTTTTGATCTTTTGGAGTTGATCTCTTGGGGATAGATTCTAAATGGGTTAGTCAAGGTGTGTGCCAAGTTTTATATTTTTTGGAGCTTGTTTGAATTTATTTTGAATTTTATGGAGAGGATTCTGCTGAAAACCGCAGAAACCACCAACCCAGGCCAGTTTCACAAACCAGCCTAGGCCTATTTTTCAAATTGCTCCGATTAAGCTTATTTTTTGTGGAGATCTTCTCTATTGTGTTACAAACTTCTCCCCCAAAATTTCATGATTTTTGGAGGTCATTTGATCAGTTTTTGACTTTTGTTATTCCGTGAGCTATGTTGTGAAAAACTGGCTCAGACCAGTTTTTACTGCTGGTTTCCGAGTTTGCTCGTTTTGATCTCTGTTTGCTTCTATATATATTATCAACCTAGTTTCTAAGGTCAATAGATCTGTCGTGACTATGTATTTTTGGCTAGTTGTGTTTGTGAGGTTCGCAGGTGGTATTGGGATATAGGCCTCTACGTTATTCTTGATAAGAAAATTTTGAGGCTCCCATTCACACCCCCGCTCTCTAGTCATCGTTTTTGGTCCTTCAATTGGTATCGGAGCGGGATAAGGATCATACCACCTTAACCGGCTTTGTGATCCATGAAGGCGACAATGGAGCGCACCAGTGGAAAGCCCCCGTGGTTCGATGGAACCAATTATGCTTATTGGAAGATTTGCATGTCTGCTTACCTTCAGAGTCTTAATTCTCGCGTTTGGGATATTTTCTTGGATCAAGACTATGTGATTTGGGCTATCGGGTTGGTAGGATCAAGTTGACCAACATGAGATCAAAACGAGCAAACTCGGAAACCAGCAGTAAAAACTGGTCTGAGCCAGTTTTTCACAACATAGCTCACGGAATAACAAAAGTCAAAAACTGATCAAATGACCTCCAAAAATCATGAAATTTTGGGGGAGAAGTTTGTAACACAATAGAGAAGATCTCCACAAAAAATAAGCTTAATCGGAGCAATTTGAAAAATAGGCCTAGGCTGGTTTGTGAAACTGGCCTGGGTTGGTGGTTTCTGCGGTTTTCAGCAGAATCCTCTCCATAAAATTCAAAATAAATTCAAACAAGCTCCAAAAAATATAAAACTTGGCACACACCTTGACTAACCCATTTAGAATCTATCCCCAAGAGATCAACTCCAAAAGATCAAAACTTGAACGGGAATTATAAAATCCCTCTGTCAAATTGGGTTTTGTCAAGAATCCTCTAAATGATGATTTCTAGGTGCTCATGCATAATCAGTCAAAACCAATGGCTAGATTAGTTCCCAAAGTCTTATAGCACCTAAGACCAAACACGAAAAACCCAAAACATTCAGATCAAAGATTTCCAAGAAAATCACCAAACGAGACTTGAAAAGGCGAGTTTTAGGAAGGAAACTTTGCAAGATGAGAGCTGGGTTTCAAGCCATAGTTTGAACAAGTTCCATGAGTCCCAAAACATTCCAAAATTGAGGCTACAACACAGCCAAACTGTCAGACTGAAAAACACTAAAAATGACCACGAAAATCATCGAAAAAGGAAAAACCGGAGGAGGAAAAGGATGAACTTGAGATTTCAGCCAACAACTTGATTAAACAACCATGAAATCTCCTTTACAAGACCAGGACTAGCCTCCTCCCTTCATCCTCCTACTAAAGATGGAAAACTAGAGCAAGAGGTGCTTGTCTCTCTACTTCTAATCTCCCTAACAAGAAGCATTTGGCTAGCCTATGGATATAACTTGGGGGTGGAAGAGATGGGTGTCTTATGTAGCCTCTATCCTTTTTTATAGGGCTATTATATAATTCCAAGAGTGCCCCTAGGTTCAAGCTTGAGCCACTTAGCCACGAGGACAAAATGGTCCAAATTGGTTTCCATACATTAAGGGGGGCACAAGCCCTTCGTAAAGTTGCTTCGCCTCAACGCAAGCTCTTCGATGACGCTACGTGCCGCTCTGAGATCCTCCCCCGGGTTTTGAGGCCCGAACTCGGCAAACTTGCCTCGCGCGGTTTTGAGGCCCAAATCGCCAAACCCACTTGGAGTCGCGTAGCCGCTACACCTTCTCCATGATGTCGATGCGTGTCCTGCTCGCCCTTGAACGGCTGATCACCAAGTTCCTGCTGCACGCCCACTTTGACTTGGTCCGATCGCCGTCTTGACTTCGGTCAACACCGTCTCCATCACCATCCTTGCATGTACACTTGCTTGTGGATGTGTCCAGGTGCTAGCCATCCACGGTCCATCCTCCAGCCCTAGGTCCCTCGGTCCAAGCTTTTGTGCCTGCCCTTCATTGCTCCTGGTCCATCGTACACGGACTCCTCGCTTGACCTTCTCCATTGCCGTCGACCGTCTCAAACTCAACACTTGCACATCATAAAGCCAAGAGACATGTTGTGTACACAACTCACTCTCGCCATGGTTAGTCTCACACACGCTTAACCAAAACTCTGATCACCTCATTGACAGTCACTCATCACTCACACATGGGCAATCAACCATGTGTTCGCAAAAAGACATGCATAGAAGGTGTTTAAAAGGCAAGCACATATGTGTGAGGTTGAGCAATATAATTCATAATACTTTATAATTTGGGACAAATTTTAAACCTTTAATACCATGTATTTCAGGATAGAGGGAGTACTCTCCATTCTCTATAGAAAGTTTCTTAAATTTGTCAGATAGATTCATTAGTTTTTATTCTGCTTGCATGATGGTTTTGTTTTTTCTGATTTTGCTTGCCACATCTCCTTTGACTAAGTTTATCTAGATCTCTATTATTTATTCTCTGTTACACATAGAAACTTTCTCAAATTTATCAGATAGATGCATTAGTTTTATTTATTCACCTTGCATGATGGTTTTTTTTTGTTTCTGATTTTGCTTGCTATAACCTCTTGATGGCCGTCGGGTCTATGATTTGGTAAGTAGTACAACTACTTGCATACGTGCCAGCTGTAGTGAAGATTAATTATATTCTGGTCCAAGATAAGGGTTAGCTATTCCAGTTGAGTTTAGAAGTATGTACCTTTCACATTAATTATATCCATGTTAACCAGTAATGTTTTCAAACGGTGATACGTGCTATGTGTTCACTAAGCTATTCATATTATATCCATGTTAACCAGTAATGTCTTCAAACGGTGATACGAGCATAGTTATGAAGTACATCACCAGTGGGGCTTCCGATTTCCTGAAAT
>JAHUYU010000504.1:0-20373 GCA_030439765.1 Tripidium arundinaceum | reverse complement strand
CTGTCCACCATCTATTTATAACAAAGGGGTACGCAGCTAGCCGTTACCGGCGACGCGGCTGAAATCGCGATGACCGGACGCTCCGGTCAGGGTGACCGGACGCGTCCGGTCACTACGCGACAGACGTGAACAGTGCTCGTCCGAACTAGCCGTTACGGTTGACCGGACGCGCTCCTTCGATCGACCGGACGCGACAGTGCCAGCGTCCGGTCGCGTTCCAGTAAGCTCCCGACGCGACCGGACGCGTCCGATGGTACATGACCGGACGCGCCAGCCGCGTCCGATCGCGCTACGCTGCACTCGGTCTCTCTGGACGTCTGACCGGACGCTCCGGTCCCGTGGGGCACCGGACGCGTCGGTCACGCGTTTAACGTTTTCACCCGGTTGAACTGACCGGACGCGCTGGTCAGGCCAGACCCGCGTCCGGTCACAAACCCTAGCAGCACCCGCGCCGCGATGAACTGACCGGACGCGCCCCGCGTCCGGTGCAGCGTCCGGTGCAGCGTCCGGTGCAGCGTCCGGTGCAGCGTCCGGTATACGCAGTGACCTCCGTTCGCCTCCGTTTCTTTTCCGACTTTCGGCGCAATAGAAAATAGGCATTTCACTTCTCCAAAAAGCGCCGAATCCCGCCTCGCAAGCTCGGCGGGAGGGAGAGAGGAACCCAAACCCCTCTCTACCACTTAAACTCCACCGCCTTCGCAAAAGTGCTAACACCACCAAGTGTACACCACCATGTGCATGTGTGTTAGCATTTCACAAACATTTTTCAAGGCGTTATGTTAGCTCTTTACTAGATCCTAAATGCATATGCTCAAGACAATGATCTAGTGGCACTTGATTCCCGAGCTAACCGTGATTGCCCCTCTTGATAGTCGGCTATGTATCCTAAACCCGGTCAATCACTTCTCTACTCATCTTAGACCGGCAAAAGGAAAACCCTATGGTTATACCTTTGCCTTGAGCTCTTAGATCCTTCTCCTTCACTTGATCATCATGTCCATCATTTCATGTGCATCAATCATGTGGTCTTGTAGCCATCTCTCCATGCCATTTCCACCTCCATCACATGTTGCTTATGCCTAGCTTAATCACACTTGATACAATAGCATTAGCAACTTGGTGTCATTAATTACCAAAACCAAACTTGGGCTTTCAATCTCCCCCTTTTTGGTAATTGATGACAACCATCATAAAGATATGAAATGAAATCAATTTTCAATTTCGATAGTATTAGCTCCCCCTACATATGTGCTTCCATGAGTTTGGCTCAATTGTGCACATATGTATGGATTTGAAATTTGGGAGAGTTACTACTATCTAATTGATGCTAAGGTATATAGAATGGACCTTTGAAGCGTGATACCAATCGGAGTTGCCTTTATATACCATCCTTAGCATCGATGTAGCTAGACACCACTTGTAATTCATCACTTGTAAAGATCATAAACACTAAAGTACCCCGTGAGATCAACATTTATAAGCAAAGGTGTCTAGATACCACTTATAAAGCTACTTTCAACAAATCATCATTCAAGTTCTATTTCTAGCAATCACCATACAAACATGTATATGAATTTAAGCTTTACAATGCAACAATTCATCATGTTAATGCACATATAAATGCAACAAAAAAATTCATGAGCTTGCTCCCCCTACTTGTGTGCTCAAATTTTAATTGATCCCTTTCCAAAGTCTTATCTTATGCTTTCTCTCCCCCTTAGTAACTTTTTCTTTTTGTGACTTTTCTCTCCCCTCTTATTATATCTTTCTCCCCCTTTGTGACTTTTCTATCTTTGTGACTTTTCTCTCCCCCTTTGTCAACAATCACCAAAAAGGTGCCAATTTTAGTGAGAGTTAAGTCAATCAATATGAGGGAGTCCAAATTATGGTTCAATCTAGATCACTTGCTAGAATATGTAATTCGGTTTGAACCAAGGACAAGCTTCTTCACACCTCATAAAGTATAAGGGTTATCTTGACCATGTTGAATTACACATCATGAGCTCATTTTCTAGATTCAACACTAGGTTTGCAAGCCCACAAACATGTCATATGCTACCACTAGATCAATCAAACATAGAAGCAATAGTGGTACCATATATACATCAAAATCATTTGATTTTCATGAATGAGCCTATTTGTCATGCAAATATGTCTATATGTTCTAAACATGTCCTTAGCAAAGTATGGATGATATGCCAAACAACTTACCTTGCTATGTTGGAGGAGAGGCATGTCATATAAGAATGTAGGGGTGCACTCATTTCAAGTTGGAGAAGTCAAGTATGTTCAATTCATTCTTCAACTTGTAAAATCTCTTCTCATCAAGTGGCTTTGTGAATATGTCGGCTAGTTGATCTTCGGTGCCAATGCTCTCAATGCTAATATCACCCTTTTGTTGATGGTCTCTTATGAAGTGATGCCTTATGTCAATGTGCTTGGTTCTTGAATGTTGAACCGGATTTTGTGTCATCTTGATAGCACTCTCATTGTCACAAAACAATGGCACATTCTTGAATTTGATTCCAAAGTCATTCAAAGTGGCCTTCATCCAAAGCAATTGTGCACAACAACTACCGGCACTAATGTATTCGGCCTCGGCGGTAGATAGTGCAACACTATTTGTTTCTTTGATGACCATGAAACAAGAGACCTTCCAAGCAATTGACAAGTGCCACTTGTGCTCATTCTATCAATCTTGCAACCACCATAGTCGGAATCCGAATATCCAATCAACTCAAAAATTGACCCCTTTGGAAACCATAATCCAACATCATGAGTGCCCTTAAGATATCTCAATATTCTCTTGGTTGCTTTCAAATGACTTTCTCTAGGTGAAGCTTGATATCTTGCACACTTGCACACACTAAACATATGCACCGGTTGCAAGATTGGAGGCAATTAGAATCTTATTAGCATATGCTTGTGCACACAACATCAAGCTCTATCAAATGGATGTCAAGAGTGCATTTCTCAATGGTTACATCAATGAAGAAGTTTATGTTGAGCAACCTCCCGGTTTTGAAGATGACAAGAAGCCCAACCATGTTTACAAGCTCAAGAAGGCATTGTATGGTTTGAAGCAAGCACCTAGAGCATGGTATGAGAGATTGAGGGACTTTCTTCTCTCTAAAGGGTTCAAGATGGGAAAGGTTGACACCACTCTCTTCACCAAGAAACTTGGAAATGACTTGTTTGTGTTGCAAATCTATGTGGATGATATTATCTTTGGATCAACCAATCAAGACTTTTGTGAAGAGTTTGGAAATATGATGGCTAATGAGTTTGAAATGTCTATGATTGGAGAGCTTAGTTACTTCCTTGGACTTCAAATCAAGCAAATGAAGAATGGCACTTTTGTGAGTCAAGGGAAGTACATCAAGGACATGATCAAGAAGTTTGGATTGCAAGATGCTAAGCCAATGAGTACACCAATGGGCACAAATGATCAATTGGGTATTGATGCAAGTGGCAACATGGTAGATCAAAAGCAATACCGGTCTATGATTGGAAGTTTGCTCTATGTCACCGCTTCTAGGCCGGATGTAATGTTTAGTGTGTGCAAGTGTGCAAGATATCAAGCTTCACCTAGAGAAAGTCATTTGAAAGCAACCAAGAGAATATTGAGATATCTTAAGGGCACTCATGATGTTGGATTATGGTTTCCAAAGGGGTCAATTTTTGAGTTGATTGGATATTCGGATTCCGACTATGGTGGTTGCAAGATTGATAGAATGAGCACAAGTGGCACTTGTCAATTGCTTGGAAGGTCTCTTGTTTCATGGTCATCAAAGAAACAAAATAGTGTTGCACTATCTACCCGCCGAGGCCGAATACATTAGTGCCGGTAGTTGTTGTGCACAATTGCTTTGGATGAAGGCCACTTGAATGACTTTGGAATCAAATTCAAGAATGTGCCATTGTTTTGTGACAATGAGAGTGCTATCAAGATGACACAAAATCCGGTTCAACATTCAAGAACCAAGCACATTGACATAAGGCATCACTTCATAAGAGACCATCAACAAAAGGGTGATATTAGCATTGAGAGCATTGGCACCGAAGATCAACTAGCCGACATATTCACAAAGCCACTTGATGAGAAGAGATTTTACAAGTTGAAGAATGAATTGAACATACTTGACTTCTCAACTTGAAATGAGTGCACCCCTACATTCTTATATGACATGCCTCTCCTCCAACATAGCAAGGTAAAGTTGTTTGGCATATCATCCATACTTTGCTAAGGACATGTTTAGAACATATAGACATATTTGCATGACAAATAGGCTCATTCATGAAAATCAAATGATTTTGATGTATATATGGTACCACTATTGCTTCTATGTTTGATTGATCTAGTGGTAGCATATGACATGTTTGTGGGCTTGCAAACCTAGTGTTGAATCTAGAAAATGAGCTCATGATGTGTAATTCAACATGGTCAAGATAACCCTTATACTTTATGAGGTGTGAAGAAGCTTGTCCTTGGTTCAAACCGAATTACATATTCTAGGCAAGTGATCTAGATTGAACCATAATTTGGACTCCCTCATATTGATTGACTTAACTCTCACTAAAATTGGCACCTTTTTGGTGATTGTTGACAAAGGGGGAGAGAAAAGTCACAAAGATAGAAAAGTCACAAAGGGGGAGAAAGATATAATAAGAGGGGAGAGAAAAGTCACAAAAGAAAAAGTTACTAAGGGGGAGAGAAAGCATAAGATAAGACTTTGGAAAGGGATCAATTAAAATTTGAGCACACAAGTAGGGGGAGCAAGCTCATGAATTTTTTTGTTGCATTTATATGTGCAATTAACATGATGAATTGTTGCATTGTAAAGCTTAAATTCATATACATGTTTGTATGGTGATTGCTAGAAATAGAACTTGAATGATGATTTGTTGAAAGTAGCTTTATAAGTGGTATCTAGACACCTTTGCTTATAAATGTTGATCTCACGGGGTACTTTAGTGTTTATGATCTTTACAAGTGATGAATTACAAGTGGTGTCTAGCTACATCGATGCTAAGGATGGTATATAAAGGCAACTCCGATTGGTATCACGCTTCAAAGGTCCATTCTATATACCTTAGCATCAATTAGATAGTAGTAACTCTCCCAATTTCAAATCCATACATATGTGCACAATTGAGCCAAACTCATGGAAGCACATATGTAGGGGGAGCTAATACTATCGAAATTGAAAATTGATTTCATTTCATATCTTTATGATGGTTGTCATCAATTACCAAAAAGGGGGAGATTGAAAGCCCAAGTTTGGTTTTGGTAATTAATGACACCAAGTTGCTAATGCTATTGTATCAAGTGTGATTAAGCTAGGCATAAGCAACATGTGATGGAGGTGGAAATGGCATGGAGAGATGGCTACAAGACCACATGATTTGATGCACATGAAATGATGGACATGATGATCAAGTGAAGGAGAAGGATCTAAGAGCTCAAGGCAAAGGTATAACCATAGGGTTTTCCTTTTGCCGGTCTAAGATGAGTAGAGAAGTGATTGACCGGGTTTAGGATACATAGCCGACTATCAAGAGGGGCAATCACGGTTAGCTCGGGAATCAAGTGCCACTAGATCATTGTCTTGAGCATATGCATTTAGGATCTAGTAAAGAGCTAACATAACGCCTTGAAAAATGTTTGTGAAATGCTAACACACATGCACATGGTGGTGTACACTTGGTGGTGTTAGCACTTTTGCGAAGGCGGTGGAGTTTAAGTGGTAGAGAGGGGTTTGGGTTCCTCTCTCCCTCCCGCCGAGCTTGCGAGGCGGGATTCGGCGCTTTTTGGAGAAGTGAAATGCCTATTTTCTATTGCGCCGAAAGTCGGAAAAGAAACGGAGGCGAACGGAGGTCACTGCGTATACCGGACGCTGCACCGGACGCTGCACCGGACGCTGCACCGGACGCTGCACCGGACGCGGGGCGCGTCCGGTCAGTTCATCGCGGCGCGGGTGCTGCTAGGGTTTGTGACCGGACGCGGGTCTGGCCTGACCAGCGCGTCCGGTCAGTTCAACCGGGTGAAAACGTTTAAACGCGTGACCGACGCGTCCGGTGCCCCACGGGACCGGAGCGTCCGGTCAGACGTCCAGAGAGACCGAGTGCAGCGTAGCGCGATCGGACGCGGCTGGCGCGTCCGGTCATGTACCATCGGACGCGTCCGGTCGCGTCGGGAGCTTACTGGAACGCGACCGGACGCTGGCACTGTCGCGTCCGGTCGATCGAAGGAGCGCGTCCGGTCAACCGTAACGGCTAGTTCGGACGAGCACTGTTCACGTCTGTCGCGTAGTGACCGGACGCGTCCGGTCACCCTGACCGGAGCGTCCGGTCATCGCGATTTCAGCCGCGTCGCCGGTAACGGCTAGCTGCGTACCCCTTTGTTATAAATAGATGGTGGACGGGTTTTGAGGGTAACTCTTGCACATTTTGAGACCTAGAAACATCCTTTGAGCTAGAGAACAACCCCTCCACTCATCTCTTTGCTTGGTTGCACATCTTGAGTGAGATTGAGTGAGATTCAAGTGCATTGCTTGAGAGTTGCATTCTAGAGGCACTTGATCTTCGAGTTGCTGCGGATTTCTTGTTACTCTTCCGTGTTTCCCGACACGGTAGACGGCTTGGAGCAGCGGAGGTGATTGAGCTCGCAATTGGAGATTGTTGGAGCCTTCACCAAGTGTTGTAAGGGGTTCTTGATCCTTCCCCGCGGGAGTTCGCAAATTGGATACTCTAGTGGAACTCGTGGCTTGGAGGATCCCCATCTTGTGTGCGGTTGTGCGGTGCCCGCCGAGGGCTCGACTCTTGATAGTCGATTAGCTCGTGAACCGACAAGTGGGTGTATCGCCACAACGAGGAGTAGCTTGCCGGGAAGCAAGTGAACCTCGGGATAAATTCTTGTGTCATTCTCTTCCCGAGGATTTCTCTTGTGTGATTGATTGATTGGTACTTCTCATCTCTACACGGCGGTATAATCACTCGAAGCTCTTCTCTCGTATTACATCTCGTTTCTAGCTTGTTGTTGTTGTTGTGTTTAGTGGATAGCCTTGTACTAGAATTGTGTAGGTGGCTTGCTTAATAGTTAGAGCTAGTGCTTTGTGCTACGCCACCTTTCGTACTAACTTGTGGTTAAGTAATTTGTGTAGAAGTTTTTATTAGGCTATTCACCCCCCCCTCTAGCCTATTTGGACCTTTCACCATGGCAGAGATCCGGCTGCCCGGAGACGTCTCCACGGCGCCGACACGGCTCTCGACACCGTTCACCGCGGTTTTCACGGACTTGATCTCATCGAGCAGGATCTGGAAGTTGGGATCCATGGCACCCAATTGCTTGTGAAATCGGGTGAAGTGTTCGTGGTCAATTTGGTGTGGCTCCAGTGTGAATCACCGCGTCGCAAGCCGTCAATCACACCAACCTCCGCGCGGACCTACGGGACCTCACGATCAACACCACAAGGCGAAGAACAGAGATCAACCTGCTGTCGGGGATTACGGTGCCAGATCAAAACGGCGGCGACGGGAAGAACTGTGGGTGGGTGGGAAGGGAAATTGCGGGTGGATAGGGATGGTAGACTGAGGAATTCGTAGGCTCTGAATACCAATTTTGTTAACAGCAGATTGGGGAGGAAACGGAAGAATCGGATCGAGGCAGGGAAGCATAGCAAGAGGCAGGAACAGATGAGTTCTTAGTATTGGAGAATGGTTTGTTTATTACAATAGTTCATACCCCTCTCACACGAAGGTACCAGCCTATATAGTCAGACACACGCACACGTCGTCGGCAGTATCGGTATGGATCACTTGGTCCTCCAGTCTGGTCCGGTGTAGCGTGGGGTTGGCCGTTCTGGCCCTCTTCGGCCTGGTGGACTGCAGCCCATCTGAAGCAGGCGCCGTAGAAGCCGAACCGGACGCCTGATCAGGGTCAGCGGTTGAGTTGCTGACAGAGCCATGGAATCCGCATCTGTATTATCACATAAACACATCACAATCGTGCGTGAGTGGGTTACAGAATATAAGTTACTGGTGATAGATGCGCAACACCTGAGGTCCTGAGCACATCGAAACGATGTACCCGGACTCTGGTTCCCCGTACGTAACCAATGAGTTCGTATGTACGTACATGTGATCATTTTTTTTTACATAATGGAACACAAATGTACGTCTATTTACAGAACAGGGCGATAATGTCATGGACGCGCGTGGTCAATGACAATGATTCGATTAGGACGCGGGGAATTGCGTGTGGTCGATCTTAGCTTATGATGCGTCCATCCACGACCACAAGAGGTCAAACAGCACAGCCACTGGCATGCAGGTCCAGCCAGCCCAGCAAGTGCGCCACCAGCATCTGCACCCTCCCTTGCACTGTGAGGGGGGCTAGTGATGGGCGAATCCGTCAGTCCGCAAGTGAAGAAGGGAATCAGATCAGATCGGCTAGCTTAGCCAAGGCAACAGATTTTGTGTATTCCGCGTCGATCTGAGCTAACTAGGCAGATACTATAGATGACGTGAGTGCTAGCAAACTTTAACTGAAAATTTTAACTTTGAAGTGGAATGTGGATCCGCCGTTTCGCTGGGGTAACAGCCACTCCGGGTCGAGTGGCGGCCTAGCAGTTTCACAACGGTGAACACGTGTTCTTACGGAGATCACTCGTGCGCACACTAGCTAGTTACGGTGGTTGGTGTTTGTGCCTGTCTGAAATGATGCTGATGTGCATTTTGGCTAGGGCTAAACATTGCATGTATGCTCCTCTATGGCCGATCGACATTTAATAATCAATTATAACTACCACCTTAGACGAGCATCTAATCTGATGATGCTTTAGTTCTTTTCAGGCTCCAGGTTAATGGCTTGCATTTGCATCAGTCACTCCACGGCGTAACTTTTGTGACATCTTTACAAGATTCCGAGTCCGACTAAAACGTGCGCTCACCTTGCATTCACTTTTACAGTTTTACCTGTTACTGGGAAGATTTAGCCACACCACATACTTGGCTACATTGTCCAAACTGAGAGTATCATTATCTGTTCCTCACCTTCGTTCTGTATCCGCATCCATTTGATCAAATCCGCTTGATCGTGATCAAGGTATATAATAACGAGAGAGGTGCTTGGAGTTCAAGTATTCTTAATCATCATAGTCTCAAAAATAAACATAGTCAAAGTTAAGATTGATTGACTCCTTAAAAAAAAAGAGATGGAGACTTATTATGGGATGGAGGGAGTATTCATTTACCTGTGAGCTCACGTACGCATCAACGTATACGTTAAAGGTGAAAGCATGTGCTAGCTAACGACGCAACGTCACGAAAACATTCTTGAAAGGTGGCACCGCCTAGCGGAGCCAACCTGCTATGGCTTTGAGGACATAGCCACCAGTCTGGACTACATTCACCGTAAGCATGAACCGACGGTGCTACACCGTGACATCAGAGCAAGCAACATCCTGGTCGACTCGACCTTCCGCGCCCGTCTTGGTGACTTCGGTATAACTTCCATGGTTGCCGTAGACAGGAGCTCTGTCACCGATATCGCGAGCACTTGGGGTTACATAGCGCCTGAGTATGCGTTGACCTTCAGGTCCACTCGGCAGACCGATACCTACGCATTTGGGGTTCTCATCCTGGAGGTTGTTATGGGCAAGAAGAATGGCAATGTCCCGCCAAAGAATGACCACATCACCGACTGTCTGGTGCCTTCACTAGGAGGGGAGGTTTCTTGAGGCTCTGGACGCTAGCGTGATCACCACAGACAATGCAGAGGGTGATCAGTAGGATTGCGGCGTCCTTCTGGAGGCTAAGCGTCTCTTGCCCTTTGGCTTGGCTTGCACCAACCCGGACCTTTCCAGTTGTCTAAGTATGGTGGAGGCGGTGCAGGTCATCACCAAGTTAGTGCCACCGCCAGATGTTCCTCTTGAGAGACCCACATTCATGTTTCCCTGTCGAGATTGGCGTGCACACAACTATATGTAAATCATGACGTTAAGTGATTGTAATGAGAGCACTGCGAGCACGGTCGAGACAGTGTAGGTCAGCATCAGCCAGGAGCATTCTTCGTTCGTAGTCACTGAAGGACATGGCTAACACAGAAAATTTGCCCCTAAGGGGCATATGCCCTTAAGGGCAAAAACAACATTCACATGGCTCCATCAGTAACATAGTGGCGACTGGGAGCTAGTGCCACGGTTCGGGCTACGTCCAGGAGCCGAGTCATCAGGGGAGAAACAATGGACGACCTAGTGTCATAGTCATCGGATGTTTTTCTATGTGTGATCCTCAATTCCTTTGGTCTCTAAAGTTAATGTAACTATGCATGGTTAGGTTTGTTTGTTTTTTTTCCATCTTCCTAATCTGGACGTAGGTTTTTTTCCATCTTCCTAAACGGCATGGTTAGGTTTGTTTGTTTGTTTGTGTGTAACATCATCTGCCTTTAGGATTTAGGGAGCACAAGCTTTTGTTTATGCGCTTTGGGATCTCTAAAATAAATCCAAGATTTCTGGTGTTTGAAACGGAGTTTCAATATGTTATTTGTACTTTAAATTATTACTATTACAAAATACATGGTTTGTTGGAGTAAATGTATAACCGAGCAGAATTAAGAATACCAGAACAGAAGTGCGTCTCTAACGGTATGAGCTAGCACTAGCTCTAAGTTGATAAATATGGTGGAGAGAGACTGCCATGCACATCGTGCTATAAGAGAGGAATGCATCGTGAAGTGTGCGAGACTATGTCCTGAGTCTACGTTAGTCTACTGTCTTTTGCACCATTTAATGATTAAAAAAATTATGAGCTAGCTCTAAGTTAGATAATTGGAGACGCCCTGAAAGATAGGCATTGCCCTACGCATCTATAGGGAGCAGAGCTTAACTATGTCTAGATACATACTAAAAATAATGTATCTAGAAAAACCAAAACGTTCTATAATTTGGAACGGAGGGAGTATATACGTACCTCCGTGTATGTGTGTACTTGTAGACGCGTGTGTGGTGCGCTTGTCCGAGTTATACCCGATCAAGAAACTGATATGAGGGTCAAATTTAAGCTGTGAGACACACAAACGCCGGCGGCAACAGCACACTGTAGTCTGTAGCACGTCACCCTTTCCCCACCTGCATCATTAGGCAGATGTCACGGTACCAAAAATCCGAAATCCTAGGATCCACGAGGTAGGCAACCTGGTAACTGCCACTCCCAAATCAGGACCTTCCACCCAAAACCCCAGGCCGTCGCCGAATCGGCAGTTGCACACACAGATTGCCCCGGCCGTGACACCAACCGAACCGAAGCCCCTCAGCCTCGTGCCGACGCCCGGCGCGGCCATCGACAGCGGCGCCAACCCGCACGACTGCGTGTCCTTCCACTTCCACTTCCACTTCCACGTGTCCAAAACCACCGGGGCCGGGCCACTTCCCGCCTCGCTGACGAGCGGGGCCCGGAGCTCCGCGGCCCGCCACCAGCGCCGAACACACCCGCTCCGGCAGTGACGCGGCATCCGGCCCGGGCCCACTATCCCATATCCCACCACCCGAGGCACCACTTGCGTTGCCGGTCGTCGCCTCCTCCAGAGCCCAGCCGCCTATATACAACCTCCCTGAACGCCTCGCCGAGACATCACCACCGGTCACCGAAACGCAGCAGCTGATAGCTGGCAGACACCTGACGGACAGCTAGCTAGCAGCTGAGTTGAGCTAGAGCGCGACTGCGCGAGGAAGAAGAAGAGCTAGCTATTGCTGCTGCTTCCTCTCGCAGCAACGAAAGCTCCAGCTGCTTGCTTGCTAGAAACCTTGCTGCGTGCTTGCACACACACCACCTCCACTCTGATCCCCCACCTGACCAGTGACCACCTCCATGGGCGGCAGCGCGGAGGCGAACGGCGGGGCGGGAGCGGCGCGGGTGCCGGTGCCGCCGGCGCGGCCGTTCCTGGACACGTTCCGGGGGAACCTCAAGGAGACCTTCTTCCCGGACGACCCGTTCCGCGGGGTGGTGCGGGAGCGCGGGGCCGGGCGCCGGACCGTGGCCGCGCTGCGCTACTTCTTCCCGTTCCTCGAGTGGGCGCCGGCCTACAGGCTGGGGACGTTCAAGTCCGACCTCATCGCCGGCATCACCATCGCCAGCCTCGCCATCCCGCAGGGCATCAGCTACGCCAAGCTCGCCAACCTGCCGCCCATCCTCGGACTCTGTAAGCTGCTCTGTTGTCTGTTCTTCAGGGTTCACGAACGTCCTGAAACACTAGTACCAGTGTGCTAACGTAGGACTGCACTGCAGACTCGAGCTTCGTGCCGCCGCTGGTGTACGCGCTGATGGGCAGCTCCAAGGACCTGGCGGTGCCGCGGTGGGGACGGTGGCGGTGGCGTCGCTGCTCATCGGCTCCATGCTCGGGAGGGAGGTGTCGCCGACGGAGAACCCCGCGCTCTACCTGCACCTCGCCTTCACCGCCACCTTCTTCGCCGGCGTCTTCCAGGCCTCGCTCGGCCTCCTCAGGTACGCATGCATACTAATTGCTAGTACTAGCTAGCTACAACGTACTCTGTGGATGTACTGGCGGATTGAGCTTAATTCATAAGCCTCTCCAGCTCCGGCCCCTCCCAAAAGCGCTACGTAGTTGGTGAATGAAGAAGGAAATAAAGGCCAGTGCAGTAGGTAACTTGTCAAAAGTCAGTTTCTAGAGTAACTATTATTCTACTACTGGTACCACACTACCGCTCAATCTACTACAGAGTAATTTCTGCGATCAAATGATATAGATGGTCGAGTGAGTCTTCAGTCTTCACCAAGACCGGAAATTTTAGGACGTGCTATTAAGCTTTTAGGTGAGAGTAGTGAGACTCTAACTGCCGGCTAATAATAATAGTAATATTGTGCATGCATGTATGTGCTTCTAGGTTGGGGTTCATCGTGGACTTCCTGTCGCACGCGACGATCGTGGGGTTCATGGCGGGCGCGGCGACGGTGGTGTGCCTGCAGCAGCTCAAGGGCATGCTGGGCCTCGACCACTTCACCACCTCCACCGACGTCGTCTCCGTCATGGACTCCGTCTTTACCCAGACACACCAGGTACGTACTACTCATCACCTCTCCCAACTCCCATGGCCATGGATGGACCATGCGTGTGTGGCCGTGTGCACGACACGGCGGCGGCGAAGGCATGGGCAGCCTCTGGAGCTGGCTCCCTGCCCCTGCCCTGCACCAAGGTTACGTCGCGTTGCGTGCGCGCCCGGCAAGGCCAGGCCAGGGCCGACCTGCACCTGCAGCGGCGACAGGGACATGAATGCCCTGCCGTGCTTGCATTTGTAGCTTGCTGCAGGGTTCCATGTCACGGGCGATATGATATTGATTTTTGATCCCGTCGTTTTCGAGAATTCCAGATGCTCATTCATTTGGAGAGTCATTTTATAGGAGTACCAACTAAACTAATCAATTTCCCTGCTCCTGACGCGCTTGGTCGGTTTGTTTTGGATGATTGATTGCAGTGGCGATGGGAGAGCGTCCTGCTCGGCTGCGGCTTCCTCTTCTTCCTCCTCCTCACCCGCTTCATCGTAAGTAACTAGTAGCACTATTCTTTTTAAGTCACTCACCTCTATGAGCATTTTTACTTGGCTCGATGAAGTGTCTCCCTCGATTTTCCTCTAAATAAAAACGTAAAAAAAAAAGCGTGAGGGGTCTACTCTACTCCTACTGCTACATAGAAAAGGTTAGGCACGAAAATCTCTGTGAAAGGCTCGTCCCAATCATACTAAAAGGAGTAATACGAGGACCACAAGAGAATCGTCTAACCATAGCGTGTTTTTTTCCTTTCCCTTATTCTCTTATTATTACTTTGTGCATAATTGACGATCATGACGAATTACCGCACTTGTACTAAGATTGTGACCGGAGATAGATAGCCCAGCTCATTGGTTTCACAACTTTATTTAGGGATATTTGTGACAAGAAATTGCACCGGAGAACATGTGTCAAATTGGAGCCTAGAACCACTCGTGTAGACATGATGCTTCCAACGTTTCTGAAATTACAAATATCTCACCTACAGCAACAGTAATTAATTTAGAAACAAGTAATAAACGTGCGATTAATTAGAGTGGGGGTATGCAGAGGAAGCCGCAGCCGAGCAGGACGCTCTCCCATCGCCACTGCAATCAATCATCCAAAACAAACCGACCAAGCGCGTCAGGAGCAGGGAAATTGATTAGTTTAGTTGGTACTCCTATAAAATGACTCTCCAAATGAATGAGCATCTGGAATTCTCGAAAACGACGGGATCAAAAATCAATATCATATCGCCCGTGACATGGAACCCTGCAGCAAGCTACAAATGCAAGCACGGCAGGGCATTCATGTCCCTGTCGCCGCTGCAGGTGCAGGTCGGCCCTGGCCTGGCCTTGCCGGGCGCGCACGCAACGCGACGTAACCTTGGTGCAGGGCAGGGGCAGGGAGCCAGCTCCAGAGGCTGCCCATGCCTTCGCCGCCGCCGTGTCGTGCACACGGCCACACACGCATGGTCCATCCATGGCCATGGGAGTTGGGAGAGGTGATGAGTAGTACGTACCTGGTGTGTCTGGGTAAAGACGGAGTCCATGACGGAGACGACGTCGGTGGAGGTGGTGAAGTGGTCGAGGCCCAGCATGCCCTTGAGCTGCTGCAGGCACACCACCGTCGCCGCGCCCGCCATGAACCCCACGATCGTCGCGTGCGACAGGAAGTCCACGATGAACCCCAACCTAGAAGCACATACATGCATGCACAATATTACTATTATTATTAGCCGGCAGTTAGAGTCTCACTACTCTCACCTAAAAGCTTAATAGCACGTCCTAAAATTTCCGGTCTTGGTGAAGACTGAAGACTCACTCGACCATCTATATCATTTGATCGCAGAAATTACTCTGTAGTAGATTGAGCGGTAGTGTGGTACCAGTAGTAGAATAATAGTTACTCTAGAAACTGACTTTTGACAAGTTACCTACTGCACTGGCCTTTATTTCCTTCTTCATTCACCAACTACGTAGCGCTTTTGGGAGGGGCCGGAGCTGGAGAGGCTTATGAATTAAGCTCAATCCGCCAGTACATCCACAGAGT
The DNA here is from genome assembly GCA_030439765.1 of Tripidium arundinaceum. Lineage (NCBI taxonomy): Eukaryota > Viridiplantae > Streptophyta > Magnoliopsida > Poales > Poaceae > Tripidium > Tripidium arundinaceum. The sequence continues at coordinate 5,277 of JAHUYU010000504.1, read as the reverse complement.
ACGTTGTAGCTAGCTAGTACTAGCAATTAGTATGCATGCGTACCTGAGGAGGCCGAGCGAGGCCTGGAAGACGCCGGCGAAGAAGGTGGCGGTGAAGGCGAGGTGCAGGTAGAGCGCGGGGTTCTCCGTCGGCGACACCTCCCTCCCGAGCATGGAGCCGATGAGCAGCGACGCCACCGCCACCGTCCCCACCGCGGCACCGCCAGGTCCTTGGAGCTGCCCATCAGCGCGTACACCAGCGGCGGCACGAAGCTCGAGTCTGCAGTGCAGTCCTACGTTAGCACACTGGTACTAGTGTTTCAGGACGTTCGTGAACCCTGAAGAACAGACAACAGAGCAGCTTACAGAGTCCGAGGATGGGCGGCAGGTTGGCGAGCTTGGCGTAGCTGATGCCCTGCGGGATGGCGAGGCTGGCGATGGTGATGCCGGCGATGAGGTCGGACTTGAACGTCCCCAGCCTGTAGGCCGGCGCCCACTCGAGGAACGGGAAGAAGTAGCGCAGCGCGGCCACGGTCCGGCGCCCGGCCCCGCGCTCCCGCACCACCCCGCGGAACGGGTCGTCCGGAAGAAGGTCTCCTTGAGGTTCCCCCGGAACGTGTCCAGGAACGGCCGCGCCGGCGGCACCGGCACCCGCGCCGCTCCCGCCCCGCCGTTCGCCTCCGCGCTGCCGCCCATGGAGGTGGTCACTGGTCAGGTGGGGGATCAGAGTGGAGGTGGTGTGTGTGCAAGCACGCAGCAAGGTTTCTAGCAAGCAAGCAGCTGGAGCTTTCGTTGCTGCGAGAGGAAGCAGCAGCAATAGCTAGCTCTTCTTCTTCCTCGCGCAGTCGCGCTCTAGCTCAACTCAGCTGCTAGCTAGCTGTCCGTCAGGTGTCTGCCAGCTATCAGCTGCTGCGTTTCGGTGACCGGTGGTGATGTCTCGGCGAGGCGTTCAGGGAGGTTGTATATAGGCGGCTGGGCTCTGGAGGAGGCGACGACCGGCAACGCAAGTGGTGCCTCGGGTGGTGGGATATGGGATAGTGGGCCCGGGCCGGATGCCGCGTCACTGCCGGAGCGGGTGTGTTCGGCGCTGGTGGCGGGCCGCGGAGCTCCGGCCCCGCTCGTCAGCGAGGCGGGAAGTGGCCCGGCCCCGGTGGTTTTGGACACGTGGAAGTGGAAGTGGAAGTGGAAGGACACGCAGTCGTGCGGGTTGGCGCCGCTGTCGATGGCCGCGCCGGGCGTCGGCACGAGGCTGAGGGGCTTCGGTTCGGTTGGTGTCACGGCCGGGGCAATCTGTGTGTGCAACTGCCGATTCGGCGACGGCCTGGGGTTTTGGGTGGAAGGTCCTGATTTGGGAGTGGCAGTTACCAGGTTGCCTACCTCGTGGATCCTAGGATTTCGGATTTTTGGTACCGTGACATCTGCCTAATGATGCAGGTGGGGAAAGGGTGACGTGCTACAGACTACAGTGTGCTGTTGCCGCCGGCGTTTGTGTGTCTCACAGCTTAAATTTGACCCTCATATCAGTTTCTTGATCGGGTATAACTCGGACAAGCGCACCACACACGCGTCTACAAGTACACACATACACGGAGGTACGTATATACTCCCTCCGTTCCAAATTATAGAACGTTTTGGTTTTTCTAGATACATTATTTTTAGTATGTATCTAGACATAGTTAAGCTCTGCTCCCTATAGATGCGTAGGGCAATGCCTATCTTTCAGGGCGTCTCCAATTATCTAACTTAGAGCTAGCTCATAATTTTTTTAATCATTAAATGGTGCAAAAGACAGTAGACTAACGTAGACTCAGGACATAGTCTCGCACACTTCACGATGCATTCCTCTCTTATAGCACGATGTGCATGGCAGTCTCTCTCCACCATATTTATCAACTTAGAGCTAGTGCTAGCTCATACCGTTAGAGACGCACTTCTGTTCTGGTATTCTTAATTCTGCTCGGTTATACATTTACTCCAACAAACCATGTATTTTGTAATAGTAATAATTTAAAGTACAAATAACATATTGAAACTCCGTTTCAAACACCAGAAATCTTGGATTTATTTTAGAGATCCCAAAGCGCATAAACAAAAGCTTGTGCTCCCTAAATCCTAAAGGCAGATGATGTTACACACAAACAAACAAACAAACCTAACCATGCCGTTTAGGAAGATGGAAAAAAACCTACGTCCAGATTAGGAAGATGGAAAAAAAACAAACAAACCTAACCATGCATAGTTACATTAACTTTAGAGACCAAAGGAATTGAGGATCACACATAGAAAAACATCCGATGACTATGACACTAGGTCGTCCATTGTTTCTCCCCTGATGACTCGGCTCCTGGACGTAGCCCGAACCGTGGCACTAGCTCCCAGTCGCCACTATGTTACTGATGGAGCCATGTGAATGTTGTTTTTGCCCTTAAGGGCATATGCCCCTTAGGGGCAAATTTTCTGTGTTAGCCATGTCCTTCAGTGACTACGAACGAAGAATGCTCCTGGCTGATGCTGACCTACACTGTCTCGACCGTGCTCGCAGTGCTCTCATTACAATCACTTAACGTCATGATTTACATATAGTTGTGTGCACGCCAATCTCGACAGGGAAACATGAATGTGGGTCTCTCAAGAGGAACATCTGGCGGTGGCACTAACTTGGTGATGACCTGCACCGCCTCCACCATACTTAGACAACTGGAAAGGTCCGGGTTGGTGCAAGCCAAGCCAAAGGGCAAGAGACGCTTAGCCTCCAGAAGGACGCCGCAATCCTACTGATCACCCTCTGCATTGTCTGTGGTGATCACGCTAGCGTCCAGAGCCTCAAGAAACCTCCCCTCCTAGTGAAGGCACCAGACAGTCGGTGATGTGGTCATTCTTTGGCGGGACATTGCCATTCTTCTTGCCCATAACAACCTCCAGGATGAGAACCCCAAATGCGTAGGTATCGGTCTGCCGAGTGGACCTGAAGGTCAACGCATACTCAGGCGCTATGTAACCCCAAGTGCTCGCGATATCGGTGACAGAGCTCCTGTCTACGGCAACCATGGAAGTTATACCGAAGTCACCAAGACGGGCGCGGAAGGTCGAGTCGACCAGGATGTTGCTTGCTCTGATGTCACGGTGTAGCACCGTCGGTTCATGCTTACGGTGAATGTAGTCCAGACTGGTGGCTATGTCCTCAAAGCCATAGCAGGTTGGCTCCGCTAGGCGGTGCCACCTTTCAAGAATGTTTTCGTGACGTTGCGTCGTTAGCTAGCACATGCTTTCACCTTTAACGTATACGTTGATGCGTACGTGAGCTCACAGGTAAATGAATACTCCCTCCATCCCATAATAAGTCTCCATCTCTTTTTTTTTAAGGAGTCAATCAATCTTAACTTTGACTATGTTTATTTTTGAGACTATGATGATTAAGAATACTTGAACTCCAAGCACCTCTCTCGTTATTATATACCTTGATCACGATCAAGCGGATTTGATCAAATGGATGCGGATACAGAACGAAGGTGAGGAACAGATAATGATACTCTCAGTTTGGACAATGTAGCCAAGTATGTGGTGTGGCTAAATCTTCCCAGTAACAGGTAAAACTGTAAAAGTGAATGCAAGGTGAGCGCACGTTTTAGTCGGACTCGGAATCTTGTAAAGATGTCACAAAAGTTACGCCGTGGAGTGACTGATGCAAATGCAAGCCATTAACCTGGAGCCTGAAAAGAACTAAAGCATCATCAGATTAGATGCTCGTCTAAGGTGGTAGTTATAATTGATTATTAAATGTCGATCGGCCATAGAGGAGCATACATGCAATGTTTAGCCCTAGCCAAAATGCACATCAGCATCATTTCAGACAGGCACAAACACCAACCACCGTAACTAGCTAGTGTGCGCACGAGTGATCTCCGTAAGAACACGTGTTCACCGTTGTGAAACTGCTAGGCCGCCACTCGACCCGGAGTGGCTGTTACCCCAGCGAAACGGCGGATCCACATTCCACTTCAAAGTTAAAATTTTCAGTTAAAGTTTGCTAGCACTCACGTCATCTATAGTATCTGCCTAGTTAGCTCAGATCGACGCGGAATACACAAAATCTGTTGCCTTGGCTAAGCTAGCCGATCTGATCTGATTCCCTTCTTCACTTGCGGACTGACGGATTCGCCCATCACTAGCCCCCCTCACAGTGCAAGGGAGGGTGCAGATGCTGGTGGCGCACTTGCTGGGCTGGCTGGACCTGCATGCCAGTGGCTGTGCTGTTTGACCTCTTGTGGTCGTGGATGGACGCATCATAAGCTAAGATCGACCACACGCAATTCCCCGCGTCCTAATCGAATCATTGTCATTGACCACGCGCGTCCATGACATTATCGCCCTGTTCTGTAAATAGACGTACATTTGTGTTCCATTATGTAAAAAAAAATGATCACATGTACGTACATACGAACTCATTGGTTACGTACGGGGAACCAGAAGTCCGGGTACATCGTTTCGATGTGCTCAGGACCTCAGGTGTTGCGCATCTATCACCAGTAACTTATATTCTGTAACCCACTCACGCACGATTGTGATGTGTTTATGTGATAATACAGATGCGGATTCCATGGCTCTGTCAGCAACTCAACCGCTGACCCTGATCAGGCGTCCGGTTCGGCTTCTACGGCGCCTGCTTCAGATGGGCTGCAGTCCACCAGGCCGCAAGTGAAGAAGGGAATCAGATCAGATCGGCTAGCTTAGCCAAGGCAACAGATTTTGTGTATTCCGCGTCGATCTGAGCTAACTAGGCAGATACTATAGATGACGTGAGTGCTAGCAAACTTTAACTGAAAATTTTAACTTTGAAGTGGAATGTGGATCCGCCGTTTCGCTGGGGTAACAGCCACTCCGGGTCGAGTGGCGGCCTAGCAGTTTCACAACGGTGAACACGTGTTCTTACGGAGATCACTCGTGCGCACACTAGCTAGTTACGGTGGTTGGTGTTTGTGCCTGTCTGAAATGATGCTGATGTGCATTTTGGCTAGGGCTAAACATTGCATGTATGCTCCTCTATGGCCGATCGACATTTAATAATCAATTATAACTACCACCTTAGACGAGCATCTAATCTGATGATGCTTTAGTTCTTTTCAGGCTCCAGGTTAATGGCTTGCATTTGCATCAGTCACTCCACGGCGTAACTTTTGTGACATCTTTACAAGATTCCGAGTCCGACTAAAACGTGCGCTCACCTTGCATTCACTTTTACAGTTTTACCTGTTACTGGGAAGATTTAGCCACACCACATACTTGGCTACATTGTCCAAA